>BJKM01000146.1:40000-77500 GCA_015082035.1 Chaenogobius annularis | reverse complement strand
TTATTGTATATCACCACGTTGCTTTTGGTCCTCTTTCCAGGACTCCGCCTTCAGTAATTATTTCCAGTGCAGGGCTGCAACGATTAATTGATTAATCGTTATTATTCGACTGTCAATGAACTATTTTGTTCATTGACATTGGCAATAAACCCCTTTTGATCTGATTAAAAATGATCTGAAAATAGCAATCGTTATCTGGACTATATTGACTCTAAAACATATGTAAGAAAATGACCAAAAAAACAAATACATATTGCTGCTAGTCCACTGCGAAAACAATTGTTAGTTGGAGCCCAAATCTGGAGCTCTACCTCCGAATACCGCCTTTAGAAATGGACCAGTCACCGCTCCCTCCGTCCGCTCAAAGTGTAATGTTTGTTTAATGTGGCCCCCGAGGTGAACGGGCCCTTCTCAGTCTGACTGAAACTCGGAGGCTGAGGGGGACAAGACGGATGAGGCGTGGCACAGGCACGACGCATTCTGGGGAAAGACGTGGATCAGGGCTACAGCAAACGGAGGACGTTTTTTAGCTTTCAGTGCACTTGTGCTCCGCCCACAGCTGTGCGAGAACGACAGAAGTGTCAGGAGCACAGGGCGAGAGGAAGAGGGCCTTGTATCCTGTTTTGGTTCCTTGTTTTCTGTGTCTTGATGTGTTTTTTGGTTTTACCCCTGTTCATGTCCTCATTTGTGTGCTTGTGTTTCAGTTTTCCTTCCTGCCTGTTGATGGCCCTAACGTGTCTCCCCTGTTGTGTCTCCCAGTGCATCTACGATCCATTTTCCCCCTTGTCCTTTGTTGGTCCATTGTAACTGTCTACATCGGTCGTGTCTCATTACCTGTAAGTGCCTTTGTTTTTGCATTTTATCCCTGGATCATTTTGACAATTTATTTCATTGAATCTTATTTTTTTTCATTTTGGATCGTTCTTTGGATTCCTCCCACGTGACAAAGAGCTCTCCAAATTATCACATTTTTTTATCCATTCAGTCATTTTCAGCTTTCAGAGTTGTACAGCCAATCCTCTCAGTAAAAGTATGTGGTTTGGAGCAGAGTTCAGACAATGGGCTGGAGTTTAACTATGACTATGATTTTGCCAATGTATTAGGCCACTATTTGCTCTTTTTTGGAACATCGGCATCAGCCTTAAACTTCCACCACAGGACGGTATGTTGTTTGGGGCAAAACAAAGGAGGACTAAAGGAGTGACATTTTGCTTTGTGTGAACACTTTGGTGCAGAAGAGGAGAACACTGCACAACATATGACTCCGCTCAAGGCTGTTTTTCGAAAAATTTGTCTTTATTATATTTTTCTGATATGTAACGTAATTGAGTTTATAGTTATTACAAACCATATAATTTGAAAACTATCAAATCTGCCCAATCAAATTATAGGCAGAGTTCATCTGCAATTGGCTGCTCTGGATTATTATTATTTTTTTATATATCGCCATTGGCATTGAAAAAAACACATTGGTCGATCCACTTTGAAGGAAGAAATCTGACAATTTTATGTTGTTGTTAAATGGCACTGATAAAAGCTTGTTAAAGCTCAGCTAGAGAAAAGAGATGGCAACACAACCTCGATGTTAAATAGCAAATATAAGTGACATTTAATACTAAAGTAAATGAGGGTAAATAAGTTTACAAAATAGATAACAAAACAAGGAGAACTCTAACTGTGTATAAAGTAACGACAAATACTCAGCCTCTTTTCCCTGAGTAAAATCAGTTGCTGTCAGAAGTTCCCTGATGATTGCTGAAAAATTTAATGTTGACTTAATGATTAAATAGAATGCTCATGTGTGTAATCTAATCTCAGTATAAATGCATTATTAAGTCCAAGGAACACACCAGACAGGTCAGGGAGAAAGGGTTAGGTTATAAAAAGACTTCCCAAGCTTTGAACATCTGCACTGTCCAATCCATCATCTGGAAATGGAAAGACAACTACAAACCTACCAAGATTTGGCCGTCCACCAAAATTTACAGGCCGAACAAGGAGAGCGCTGATCACAGATGCAGCCAAGAGGCCCATGGGAACTCTGGAGGAGTTCTCAGGTTCCACGGGAAAACTATAACTATAACTAACAAATCTGGCACATGCCTCTGAACACACCATCCCCACTGTGTAACATGGTGGTGGCAGCAGCACACTGTGGGAATGCTTTTCTTCAGCAGGGACGAGGAAGCTGCTCAGAGTGGATGGGAAGATGGGTGGAGCCAATTACAGGGCAATCTTGGAAGAAAACATTTTGGCATCTGCAAAAGACTTGAGTCTGGGGGGTGGAAGTTCAACTTCAGCAGGACAACGACCCTAAACCTAAAGCCAGAGCTACAATAGATGATTTAAAACAAGACATATTCATGTGTTAGATTGGCCCAGTCAAAGTCCAGATTTAACTCCAATTGACAATTTGTGGCAAGAATGTGCAAGAAAATCAGTCTGTAGGTGTGTAAAGCTGGTAGAAACCCACCCAAAAGACTTTCAGATGTAATTGAAGAGAAATGTAGTTCTCAAAGTATTGATTTATGGGGCCTAAATACTTTTGCACGCTGTAATTTTCTGCAAAAAAACGTCACAATAGTGTTCGCTCTTTCACAAAAAATGCCAACACAATTATTTAAGTTTGTGGTTGTGACGTGACAAAATATGGTATGAATAGGCAAGCCACAGTAAAGGAATTTCACTGCAGCCCCCGCAGAAGTGCCACAACGCCATCTTGAAACCCCAGTCACCCTATTTCAGTCTTTGTATGGTTAAAAGTGTGTTTAAAAATATCACTGTACCATTGAAAGAAGTGTTTCACTAGTCAACTAATTGAAAAATACTATAATAATCATTAGTTGCAGCCCTAATCCAATATAATCTTTAGATTCTAATCCGAGTTCAGACCTGATTTAGTCCTTGTCAGTCTTTTTTCCTTCTGGTTAAACGTATCCAAGTAAAGTCTAATCAAATCAAATCCAAATTGCAATTTTAATGATCATACACACACACAAAATATGGCCCAAGTTGCATATATATATATATATATATATACAATTTTATAACATTGTTCCCTCATCAAAAACGTACCTGGATGAATATGAATGATTACATCATTCACTCTTCATTCAGGCCAATCAAAGCCACAAGAAGGCAGAATATGATATGAATTTATATACCCATTTGAAGTATCAAAAATGAAGATACTAAGATTAATTATCTCTTGCTTTCTGATATATGAAGATAAGTCTGTTATCTTAAGTTTGGGAGCAGGACCACACCCCTTTTCACGCCCCTTTCTGCAGCTACACTATTTAAACATCCAGGTCACACACATCAGTGTTCGGGACTTTGTGCCCCTCCCTCCCACCCTCTTTTAATTATTCTAATGATTCTAATTTATCCCCTAGATGGGGGTATCGAGGCCCGGGAGCCTACAGCCTGCATCCATTTCTGTACATTTGTGTTGTTCACGTTTCTCGTATGTCAATAAACACTTTGCATCGTGGCTGGGGTTGTGGTCCTTGCTCGTGAATGAACATTGAAATGCTGCTGATTGCACTAGTGCTTTAAAATAACATAGTTTTACCAGTCCAACATTTGTCAACAAAACCGCAAAAAATATTGGGTTGAACGTGAACGCTTGGATGATGAAGGGGGCAGTGATTTGATGATGATTGCCCCCTGCACTGATTATTAGCGATTTAGGCCTGATTGCACCAAAAGAATAACCACAATACTTACAAGTGCAGCGGCTTCATCAAATGCACCATGTTATTTTTCCTTCTTATTTTTTCTTCCGGGGAGAAATACAGTTAGAAGTCTTTTATCGCAGGAAGAAAGCTCAAGTCCCTGAAGATGTGGGATCTAAATACACTTTGCATTCATTTGGATTTTTAAAGGATGTATTGTATTGTTTTGGATCGAATCTGCCCTCCCCGACACAACTGTATATCGTTGGACTGCACAACCATTATCTGACTGAAACAGCAGAATAAACCAGGGACGCTCAATGTGGGGCCTGTGAACCAAATTTAGCCCTTCAAGGGGTTCGATTTGGCCTGCGAGGGGGTGGATGTTTAAAAGTTATCCATTTTGATTCAGTTATGCAGTAAATACACTTTCTATCTCAAACCTGGAGTCGAAGGTGTTAAGTTCTTCGGCCAGTTTTCGGTCTTCTGCAGCGTGGGGGACTCAAGGCTTGTAGTTGGTGAGAAGAGATAAAGTAGGTTAATTTGTGGAGAATGTTCCGTGTTCATGTCAACAATGTTCTTTTCTCTGAGCGGCTTTGGGTCTGTTTAGGACGTATTTACTGTTGAGGTTGGTAACCCTAAAATCATCATAAATATCATAAAGGTTTTATTATTTAGATTCCAGCTTTTTTCACAATTTTTAAATGTAAGTGATGTGTTATTTTCTTTTTCATCTTAAATCATGTTCAGTAAACCTCATGCATTTTAAGTCTATCCTTGATTCTTACAAATTCAAATTTGGAGGTGGTTTAAAGTGCATGAAAAACAGATAAGAGCTGTTTTTGTTTACAGCAAGGCACAAAATTATTCAAATCTTTTCTTTGCTGTGTGCTCTAATACTCTGCTCTCTAATCCCAAACTGTGAAGGCCAGGAGCTCACTGGGAATGCCCTAGTTTAAGCACAAGGCTGGAGAAATATTGAGGCAATGGGAAATTCAGAAAGAAAAGAATAATTTAGCCCAAATTTGATCCTAAGGCAAAAATGCTAGTTTTTAGAGGTATTTTTGAGCAATAAAACACTACTAATTGAATAAATGCTAAATATGAATTTAAAAAACAGATGACTCTTTGTGTTAGGGTACACTTATTAACATCAAAATAGCTGCTAATCTGTAGAATAATGTTACCGAAACTACGCCTGTCCAATAAAAAGTCGCCTCCTAGAGTCATCTAAGTAAACAGGTCCTCTCCTCCTATTGGGTAATTACTGCATGGGCTATGATGCTTCAGTTGCAACACAGTATTTAAACCCAACTGATGCAGTGAGTGGCTTCTCAATTCTGAAACATCCATGTGGAAAGACAAATCCTGTGGTCATGGAAAAGTATGTTTTAGAAGGGTCAAGTCATTGGCATCGAGCAGAGAAATCATCTAAGCAGAAGCAGAAATAAATCTACTACAGATCTGAACCCCAGTGAGAGTGTTTGGGACGAGCAGGAGGCTTTGTGCAGTGGTCCCTCTCTCACATCATCAATACAAGATCAACTGGTGAAAAATAATGCAACACTGGAATGAAATCATCTTTTGATATTGCTATTCACCCCGTCAAATGTTTAAAATGGGAGCATGGAACTCTAATTTCTGTTCAAGAGACAATTCTTTTCTTTTTTTTGCCATAGTCCTTATTAGAAAGGAGAGGACAGGCTGAAATGGGGAATGAGAGAGAGGGGAAGACATGCAGTAAATCATCATAGTCAGGACACTGCGGCCGATTGCAAACGCGTGCTGTGACTGACCCACTCGACCACCGGGCAGCACTCAGCTGAGAGAATTCTAATACATATGTTGTGGGAATGGAAGGAAGCCACATCACTTATAAATTCAGTTACATTTCAGTTAAAAATAAAACTATATTTTTATTGCGTTGCATTATAACCAAAACTATAAGACAAAAAAAATGGATCCACACCAATAGTCCAACGCATTATGACTGGTGCACACAGGCACAAGAAATGATATCTCTTGAAAAAACAGCAGCCAGATCAGGAAATGATGAAGCAGATTACCTGGAAACACATGGGAACTATTGTGGAAATATATATTTATATATATATATATCCGGAGCTGAACGTCCCGCCACAAAAACAGACTCATGAACACTTAAACACCTGCCATTTTACCTACAACTTAATCACTCGCTGCACTGTCACTTTCTGCACTCACAACTGTAAATTTAACTGTAAATTCTTGTGTACATAGTAAGCCCATTTTTATCTTATACGATAGTAAAATGTAACTGTTCTCCTAATGCATGCCCTTTTGTTTTCATATATATTGTTTTTATTATTGCTCAGTGTATTAAGATGTAAAATGTAGGATCCCCCCAGTGTTGTAGATACAGGCTCCACAAAAGCTACTGATTTGATTAGTAGCCAAGGTGTACACTATATCAACACATTATTACAACATTCACATTTTGCTTAACCAGTTAGTGCGAGCTTTCCAGTGTCTCTGACCTACTGAATGTGGCCCAGTTTACTTGGGATTACCTTTGGACCGGTTAATGCCATTTACCTGACGGGACACGACCAGGAAACACAAGGACTGACTGCAAAGAAAAAGGTGTGACTTCCTGCCAGCAAGAGCCTAAATGCAATACACTTACACACTTAAAATACAATACACATTACAAAACATGAAGAACACATGCAGACAAAGGTACATTAATAAACGATTGACATAGTAAGGTAACTTCACTGTGGTGCGCCACCCAAACACCCAGGATAGCCCAGCGCCGAGCCACGGATGCTAAAAACACAAGCTATATTAGCCTCACTCTAGTCATTATTGAGCCATAAAGACAAATCGCCCGCTAACCCCCATGATGCCCCCACACTCTCCGCAATTACTTAGCTTGACACCTTGCACACACTTCACAAGTCGAATTACAATAAAAAGGTTAGATTTTAGGATTTTCAAATTTTTTTCTTATCCAGCCTCAGAGCATGGTTTCTTTATTTAATTCACCTTTATTTGTTGGTTCTGGGCTTGAGTAAAATCCCCGGGTTACAAGCAGAGATGTGCTGCGTGGACCGCTGCGCATGCTGTGCTCAGTGCTTCCTGGTTCTGGGCCTGGTTTAGTCTCAGTTCAGCACAGGCAGACTGGGAAAAAGCCCACAGACAGAGCTCTCACGTGAGCAGGGCACAGAGAACAGTGCACTCAGGTCTTTGCTGGACACCTTCACCTCCTGCACTGATTGGACTTCTCTCCCAGACCGCGGTGCATGGCTCTGTCTTCGCGCCCCCCCCCCGGACCAAGCAGTCAAGTGTCCAGCAGTGGGTGTGGTGCTTGCCCCGCCGCGAGCCCAGTCCCAGTATCCCCTGAGTGCTCTGTGAAATGCAAAACAAATAAACCCTCTGAGGCTGTATTTCGATATTTGTACATTTTGGGATCAAATTGAAAAATGAATTGTAATTTGTCTTGGGAATCAAACGAAAAACCACAATTTACGTATTCAATTTATTTTACAGTTTTTCAAAACAACCATAATATCCTAAATAATTGGGTTCAGTTGTAATCCCAGATACTTCATGTCTTTTTTCCATCCACCCGAAGTTGAAGCCCAGTATCAAATCTGAGGTGCATGTGTGGGACCTCCGATTTATGCCAATTCATTTTATACCCAGAACATTTGGAGTATTCCTCAATGACCTCTAGCAGAGTTCAAATAGTTAAGTCAATACCAAAATATCATCTGCGTTATGGATTATGAGCGCTATCTCCTCCATACACGCCTTAATTTCTTGGATCTTCTCTGATTTGAATATCGGTGTGTTACAGGAGGGATGAATTAATTCACTCATCTAAGAATAAATGTTTTAATTCAGCCTTTTACCTATGACCTATTTCAACCAGTCACATTTCAAGAAATTCATATAAATCTTTTACCTCCCCCTTCATGTCATTTCACCTACTCCCCCCCGCGCTGCCCATTTCCACCACAGCAGCAGAACCATCAGCAGGATCTCGGCCTGAGCTGAGACATGTTCCCCAAATATAAAACACTCCCTTTTCCACAACAGATTAGCAGAACATCATTGTCATTATATACAGTATATATGGCTGCAACTCAGGATTATTTTAGGATTATTTTAGTTACAATAATCAAACTCTGACTGCAATTTATTTTTCATAGTTGACTAGTTACAATTTGTTGCTCAACGGTTGCGGCCCTATATGTTATGGTGTTGTTTCCTCAGCAGAAACATACCTGGAGTTGTGTTTTGTTTCATCTACACATGTGTCTAGATAGCAAGCCCCTTCTGCTGATTCTCTGGGCCTTCTGAAGTGCTACCTTTAGATTCATCTTTTTGAAAATTTTAATTCTTCTTTAGATTATGACTCAGATTTTAATTTTAACAGCTTCTGGTCATTTTTTAACCTGGTTTAGAGCAGTTAAGTTTATACCAGTATTTTCTTAGCCATCCAATGCACTCTGTAGCTGCAGTGACTCTTCTAATGTATTTTTCACATAGCGCCTGAAGTCGCTTCACTTTTAGGTGCATTATTCATTCCCTCCTCAGTCACACTCTGCTCCTATATTCTTTACTACCAGCACTAATACATGATACAGGGGTGAAATGAAATGTCTTGCCTAAGGACACAATGCAGTTCCAGCCACACGGAGGGAAAATATTATATTTTGTGTGATAGAATGAGATTCAGTGAGCTACTGCGTTCCAAACAAAAACAAACACAAAATTCAAAAAACTCATCTATCCATTTTCTTCCGCTTTCTTCCGGGGCCGGGTCACTGGGGCAGCAGTCCAAGCAGGGACTCCCAGACTTCCCACTTCCCAGACACTTCCTCCAACTCCACCGGGGGGATCCCGAGGAATTCCCAGGCCAGCCGAGAGACATAATCCCTCAAGTGTGTCCTGGGTCTTCCCCGGGGCCTTTTCTCGTTGGAACATGCCCTAAACACCTCCCCAGGGAGGCGTCTAGGAGGCATCCGGAACAGATACCACCTCAGCTGGCTCCTCTTGACGTGGTGCAGCGGCTCTACTCCGAGCTCCTCCCGTGTGACTGAGCTCCTCACCCTATCTCTAAGGGAGTGCCCAGCCACCCTGCGGAGGAAACTCATTTCGACCGTTTGTATCCACGATCTGGTCCTTTCGGTCACCACCCAAAGCTCATGACCATAGGTGAGGGTAGGAACGTAGATTGACCGGTAAATCGAGAGCTTTGTCTTTCGACTCAGCTCCTTCTTTACCACAACAGTCCGATGCAACGACCGCATCACTGCAGACGCTGCACCGATCCGCCTGTCAATCTTACGTTCCATCCTTCCCTCACTTGTGAACAAGACCCCGAGATACTTGAACTCCTCCACTTGAGGCAAGGACTCCCCACCCCCCCGGAGAGGGCAAGCCACCTTTTTCCGGATTTGGCCTCGGATTTGGAGGTGCTGATTCTCATCCCGGCCGCTTCACACTCGGCTGCAAACCGTCCCAGTGCAAGTTGCAGGTTCGGGTTTGGAATAGACCTTACCCGGGAGGCTGAGGAGTGTGATCACTCTGTAGTTGGAACACACCCTCCGGTCCCCCTTCTTAAACAGAGGGACCACCTCCCCGGTCTGCCAGTCCAGAGGCACTGTCCCCGACCGCCAAGCGATGTTGCAGAGACGTGTCAACCTAGACAGTCCTACAACAGCCAGAGACTTTAGGTACTCAGGGTGGATCTCATCCACCCCCGGAGCCCTCCCACCTATGAGTTTGCCAACAACCTCAGTGACTTCGGCTTGGGTGATGGATGAGTCAGCCTCCAAGCCCACAGTCTCTGCTTCCTCTTCGGAAGACGTGACAGTGGGATTGAGGAGATCCTTCCACCGTCCGACGACATCCCCAGTCGAGGTGAGCAGGTCTCCACCTGCACCATAAATGGTGTTGGTGAAGAACTGCTTCGCCCTCCTGAGGCGCTGGACGGTTTGCCAGAATTTCTTTGGGGCCGACCGATAGTCCTCCTCCATGGCCTCCCCGAACTCCTCCCAGCCCCGGCTTTTTTGCCTCTGCGACAGCACAAGCTGCGGCCCGCCGATACCTGTCAGCGGCCTCAGGAGTCCTTCAAACCAAAGAGGCCTGATAGGTTCCTTCTTCAGCCTGACGGCATCCCTTACTACCGGTGTCCACCACCGGGTTCGGGGGTTGCCGCCGGCGACCGGCACCTGAGACCTTGCGACCACAGCTCCGAGCAGCCACATTGACAATGGAAGTCGAGAACATGGTCCACTCGGACTCAATGTCCCCAGCCTCCCCCGGGATCTGAGAGCTCTCCCGGAGGTGTGAGTTGAAGACCCTGCTGACAGAGGGCTCTGCAAGATGTTCCCTCACAATGCGCTTGGGCCTGCCAAGTCTGTCTGGCTTCCTCGTTCGCCAGCGGATCCAACTCACCACCAGGTGGTGATCGGTTGACAGCACTGCCCCTTTCTTCACCCAAGACACCCAAGTGTCCAAGATATGCGGCCGGGAAGTCTGATGACATGACAACAAAGTTGATCATTGATCTCTGGCCTAGGGTGTCCTGGTGCCACGTGCACTGATAGACACCCTTGTGCTTGAACCTGGTGTTCCTTACGGACAATCCGTGGCTAGCACAGAAAAGTCCAATAACCCCGAACACCAAGTCGGGTCGGATCGGGGAAGCCGTTCTTCCCGATCACCCCTCTCCAGGCGACACTGTTGTTGCCCACAGTGGGCGTTGAAGTCCCCCTGTAGAGTCCCCGGACGGTGCACTGTCCAGCACCCCTCCCAGGGACTCCAAGAAGGCTGAGTACTCTGCACTGCTGTTCGGCCCGTAGGCCGACACAACAGTGAGAGACCTGTCCCCAACCCGAAGGCGACCCTCTCGTTCACTGGGGTGAACTCCAACACGTGACAGCTGAGCTGTGGGGCTATAAGCAAGCCCACGCCAGCTTGCCGCCTCTCCCCGTGGGCAGCACCAGAGAAGTGAAGCGTTCAGCCCTTCTCAAGGAGATGGGTGCCAGAGCCCAAACTGTGGATGGAGGTGCGATGGAGGTTCTTGAGCACCGCTCAACCTCCCGCACAAGCTCAGGCTCTTTACCCCCCAGTGAGGTGACATTTCAGGTCCCCAGAGTTAGTTTCTGTGTCCGGAGATCTGGTCGTCGAGGCCCCTGCCATCTCGACTGCCGCCCCGATCTCTCTGCACCAGCCCCTCACGGATCCCAAAATTGGATATGCGTAAGGGGCTGGAGGGTCCACGGGAGGATGGTCCCACGTCACTCATTCGGGCCTCACTCAGGCCAATCACTTAAACTTGCTGAAAGAAAAACTGAGCAGTGAATTGTGTCAAGCTACTTTCTTTAGACATTTTTTCTCATTTAAAACTAAAATTGCTGTCTGGTTGTGTTGGGAAATGGACATTGAGTGACAGAAAAATCCCCATGTCTGAAATGCTGGTAAGAAACTTGCTCTTTACGCTAAAACTCTGGATTCTGGGATTGACGGGGCAGAACAATTCGCTTAGATTGCCCATTTGGTGAACACAGTTGAACTTGAAGTTGAGCTGCTCTGAGAAAGACCTTTTTCAATCCACTTTGGGTTTAAAAAGTTGATTAAAAAAATTATCACAATAAATTATTTGAAAGACTGTAAAAGCCTTCAGGAAAAATTTAGAAGATATTGAACCGGCAGAGAAGTAAGTGTTTTTTGTGTGTGTGTTTGGTGGGATAATATCTGTACCATCATTTTCCACCAATCAAATTTGTGAAGAAAAGGTGAACAGGTCTCTTAAACAGGTCCTCTTGTTTCCAGAATGAAAAACAAGTTATCTATGTAGTGCAATCCTTTAGGCGCACACTGTTTGGACAGCCATGTGTTAAGCCGAAGCAGCCCGCTAAACTTGTTTATCTTCCTGTCGATGTTTGGAAGAAGGTCACTTATGAATATCTTGATTTCCATTTTATCAAGCACCTCGAATAATTTCAAGAAGTTGCTTTTTCAAAACTTCCGTCTGTTCCTGTCGTATGTCCCCTTCTCCCAAGTGTTCAGCTGTTAACCCCTCGATGCGTGGCCAAAACATCAGGAAGGAGTGATGTCATCTCAGAAATACTGATGCTGGGAAAATAATGTGTTTGCCATGGTTTGTTGTTGTTTGTTGTTGTTTGTTGTTGTTGTGTTGTGCTAGCACCATCCCCTATCAGAACCGTCTCTGTGACCTTGACGTTTGACACAGATTCTCTCACGGCTCCCATTTTCCCTTTGTTCATTTAGTTTAGTCTCTGAAAATGGTAAAAGTCTGATTGTAAGCTCTTGTATTTTAGGTGACTTTACATTATCTCTGTATCGTTTTTAGGGTAAACACACAACCTGTTACTCTCATTTTACTTGTGAATTTTAATTCAATTATTGGCACTAAGAGCCTGAGAACCACTTTTTCAGGACCAGAATAGATGCAGATGTGTCTATAGACTTTAACCTAGATCCTGTTTCCCTTGTTTGAATAAAATATTACATCATAATGTTGACTTTGAAGACTTGGCCTTTTCTAAAACATGTCAAGATCAAACCACACCTGCAGCCTCGAGCTAACAGCTGTCACGAGGTGAGCTCAATTATTATAACTGTGTATTTATACAGCACTTTTCCACCTTCAAGGCACTCAGAGCGCTTTATGAGGCAACTGTGGGAGCAAGTGTCTTGCCTAAGGACACAATGCCATTTGCTCTACTCGTCCCACTGTAGCACGTGGTGTTCCAGCGGTCTCCAATCCAAGTACTAACCAGGCCCTGTTGCTGGTCATCTTCCAAGAGCAGACGAGCTCGGGCATTGACAATCAGGTACATGGCCCAAACTGTCAGAGGGGCCATGATGTCCCGACTTGACACTGTTTTTTAAATCGCACGTGCCCAGATATTTCCACTGAAGTTGCCATAATGACCATATGCAATACATCACATTTTGAGAGTACATTTGAATTTACTCTACAAATGAATACTTAAGATACACTAGTTTACTCTTCAGATGCATTTTTTTTTTTTACATATTTTTTTTGCTAAATCTGTAAAAAATGTGTATCTGAACAGTTAAAGGACACATATTCTGCATTATTTGTACTGTTATTATCCTTCTTTTATGGCCTTGCTCTTGAGTAACTTTGCTTTGGCATCATTAGTCAGATGTTCCCTCATCAGGAGTTGGTGTGAGCTCTCCATCTACTGGCAGCAGAGGGAATTACCATGGAAAAATTTACAAAAGCTGGCCTGCCCCTGATATGCTAAAACAAGCATGCAGTTTGTACTGAAAATACTTTGGGGTCTGACGAGGATTTAAAAACAGCACAGGAGATTTCCGGATCTCTACCTAGAACTTAAAAAATCTGGAAAAGAGGCTCCGAGAAGAAGATCGTAAACAGGATTAATGAAACAAACGTGACTAAAGCTAAATACAACACCAGGTAGGCCATGCTTTTGATGAGAGAATAATATTGAAACACGATTATTACAATTGTTAAAAGTAAGAAAACAGAGTCAGAGTAAAGTCCGACTTTGGATGTAAAACATCAAACTTTGATGACAAGCAGTTAATCACTTTTGTTTCTTTTTTTAAGAATAAACTCTTTGAAATAGTCAACTTTTATATATCTACATCTAAACTGAGCAGAACACAGAATAAACACATTTTAGAGAGTTAAAATAATTGAATGAAATAGGTATCAAATCGGACAATGACAGGGCCACGAGGTAACAAAAGCATTTACACCCACACACCTCTGGGGTTTAACCTCCTGTGTCTGTGGTGGCAATTAAAGGACACCTTAGCAACAGTAACCCGGGGAAACCATGACTGGCCCCCCTCTGAAACTTTTGCTAAGGTTTTAAATTAAATCTATTAAAGGTTTTGAGTTTGTCTCCATAGAATTAAAAAAATCGTCCCTAAAAGTGATGCTGTAAAATGTGCAATGCAAATCAATTCATTTGTAAAATCTAGATTAGACTACTGTAGATCCCTACTCGCAGCATGTCCTAAAAGCTCCATAGAAAGCTTTCAACTGGTTCAAAACACAGCAGCAAGGTTACTAACAGGAACTAAAAGAATAGAGCACGTTACGCCGGTGCTCGAGTCTCTTCACTGGCTCCTTTTGAGTTTAGAATCAAATTAAAAAATTCTACTCCTGACTGCCAAAGCTATAAATTACATGGCCTTATCCCATCTCAAAAGATGCTTTAGTACCGTATCATCCGAACAGAGCACTTTGCTCTCAAAATGCTGGACTTCTGGTCACTGGTCCTGGCCATTGAAAGTCTCTAAAAGCACAGTAGTCGAAAGAGGATTAGCAGAGTGTGCGTTTGCAAGCTACCAAGCTCCTGTGTTGTGGAATCAGCTCCTGTCCATGTTAAAGGGGCGCGAGCCGACACAGTCTCTTCATTTAGCAAGACCAGGCTTAAAACGTTCTTCTTTGAAACAGTTTATGGTCAGGCCAGTTAAAGAACAGGAATATAAAACCTACATTTCCTAGCTACACTGCCCTAGTATGTATGGCAGCTTGAGCACTATCCTCTGCTTCTGACTACTTTTACTATCAACAATATTTAATATTTGATTTCACCTGTGTCTGTTCAATGCTGTTCACATCTTTTTCTCCTTCTTCCACTCCTCTCGGGGAATGGTACTGTGTCAGGCACTGCTGATGCTGATCTGTAGATCTGAATGCTCCTCAACAGCCTGGAGAAACACACTGTACTCCAGATGAACAGCTCTTCATCTGCCTGGATGAGCTGTCTTGTTAGATGAACCACCCTCTCTCCTCCTGAGTGGTTCTGGATCCAGAGTCTATCTGTAAACTGAAACGCATCAGTGGGAGTAGGATCTGTCCTTTACTGTGGAACTCCAGGTTTCTAATTCCTCTCAAAGGGTTTTGTAGCTTTTCCTTGCCGAGAAGGAGGGTCTGAGGAGAGGAGATGTTGGGACATTAACTCATTTCCTATGATCGTTGTTTAATCTGCTTTACACTGTCGTCCTTCGAAGCAACTGCTGTTGTAATTCTGAGTGCTACAAAAAAAATGTAATTGGATAATAAAATAAATAGAGATGTTATTGCTTTGCCAAGAATGTTCCACAGTAATGCATTACCATAGCTAATAACATATCTAGAAACTTGCTCTGTACGCTAAACTCTGGATTCTAAGATTGACGGGGCAGAACCATTCTCTTAAATTGCCCATTTGGTGAACACATTTGAACTTGAGCTGCAATGAGAAAGACCTTTTTCAATCCACTTTGGGTTTAAAAAGTTGATACAAAAATTATCACAATAAATGATTTGAAAGACTGTTTTTAAAAGCCTTCAGGAGAAACTTAAAAGATATTGAACTGGCAGAGAAGTAAGTGTGTATGAGACATTTATTTATTTATTTTTTTCCGATTTTTGACTTTGTTTATCTTATTATATCTTATTATCCGTGCCATCTTTTTCCACCAATCAAGTTTGTGAAGAAAAGGTGAACATTATGTTGAAAGGGACAGGAAGTAGAGTAGAGTTCTAAAACATTCACAGATATACTAGATACTGCGCTCTCATTCTGTGCCTATGGAGTTAATATGAAACACACCCATTTCAATGATCAAAACATGAATCAGAATACATGTTTGGTCAACGTCTTTTTAAGCAATGGAAATACCAGAAATTGATTAAACGCAAGATTAATCAGCAGGTCACAGATCCTCCACCAAAATAGTTACAGAATGCACTTTTAATGTTAGCAACTTGCAAACTTTCTTTTAACTCTTTTATACACTTTTGCGTTTCCTTATCAACTGGTCCTTCTTAGTTCTTCTCCATAAGATCATTTGAACAGGATTTATGAAGCAGTTTGACCTTTAGTTTCTCGCTCTAATGCCGTGATGGACTGTGGACTTTAAGGCAAAGACGGCTAAAAGCTCATTATGAGAAACTGCTTGTGTTTTTTCATTGTCCTTCGTGACCCTGAACCTCTGCAGAGCAAAGTAAATGTGAAGATTAAAAGTCAGGCAGCTGCAGAGAGGGGAGAGTTTTGCATAATCTGCAGTCTTAATAAATTATACATTAAATGCGAGAAGATACATATTTTGTAAGTTAATGTCTACTTAGTCTTGCTTTAGTCCAATTGTTGTTTGGTCCTGTTGTACACCTGTTATGATTTGGTCTGGGTCTAGTCCTTGTTATGCCCTGGTTTAGTCCTTGTTATGCCCTGGTTTAGTCCTTGTCATGCCCTGGTTTTAGCCCTGGTGGTTAGTCCTTGTCATGCCCTGGTTTAGTCCTTGTCATGCCCTGGTTTAGTCCTTGTCATGCCCCTGGTTTAGTCCATTATGCCCTGTTTATTGTCCTTTCATGCCCTGGTTTAGTCCTTGTCATGCCCTGGTTTAGTCCTTGTCATGCCCTGGTTTAGTCCTTGTTATGCCCTGGGTTTAGCCATGTTATGCCCTGTTTAGTCCTTGTCATGCCCTGGTTTAGTCCTTGTCATGCCTGGTTTAGTCCTTGTTATGCCTTACTTTTAGTCCATGTTATGCCCTGGTTTAGTCCTTGTTATGCCCTGGTTTAGTCATGTTATGCCCTGGTTTAGTCCTTGTCATGCCCTGGTTTGTCCTTGTATGCCCTGGTTTAGTCCTTGTTATGCCCTGGTTTAGTCCTTGTTTATGCCCTGTTTAGTCCTTTCATGCCCTGGTTTAGTCCTTGTCATGCCCTGGTTTAGTCATGCCCTGGTGTTAGTCCTTGTTCATGCCTGGTTTAGTCATGTAATGCCCTGGTTTAGTCCTTGTCTGCCTGGTTTAGTCCTTGTCATGCCCTGGTTTAGTCTTGTCTCCATGCCCTGGTTTAGTCCATGTTATGCTTCGTAGTCCTTGTTATGCCCTGGTTAGTCCATGTAATGCCCTGGTTTAGTCCTTGTCCATCCCTGGTTTTAGTCCTGTAATTTAGTCCTGTTATGCCCTGGTTTAGTCCTTGTATGGCCTGGTTTTAGTCCTTGTCCATGTCCCTGTTTAGTCCATGTATCCCTGGTTTAGTCCTTGTTCATGCCCCTGTTTAGTCCTTTAGTCATGCCTTGGTTTATCCTTGTATCCCCTGGTTTAGTCTTGTCATGCCCTGGTTTAGTCCCTTGTTATGCCCTGGTTTAAGTCCTTGTTATGCCTGGTTTAGTCCTTGTCATGCCCTGGTTTAGTCCTTGTTATGCCTTACTTTAGTCCATGTTATGCCCTGGTTTAGTCATGTAATGCCCTGGTTAGTCCTTGTTTATGCCCTGGTTTAGTCCTTGTTATGCCCTGGTTTAGTCCTTGTTATGCCCTGGTTTAGTCCTTGTTATGCCCTGGTTAGTCCTTGTCATGCCTTTAGTTTGTTATGGCCTTACTTTAGTCCATGTTATGCTGGTTTAGTCATGTAATGCCTGGTTTAGTCCTTGTTTATGCCCTGGTTTAGTCCTTGTTATGCCCCTGGTTAGTCCTTGTTATGCCCTGGTTTAGTCCTTGTTATGCCCTGGTTTTAGTCCTTGTTATGCCCTGGTTTAGTCCTTGTTATGCCCTGGTTTAGTCCTTGTATGCCTGGTTTAGTCTTGTTATGCCTGGTTTAGTCCATGTAATGCCTGGTTAGTCTTTTTGCCTTTTTAGTCCTTGTTATGCCTGGTTTTAGTCCTTGTTTATGCCTTACTTTTAGTCCATGTTATGCCCTGGTTTTAGTCATGTAATGCCCTGGTTTAGTCCTTGTTATGCCCTGGTTTATCCATTAATGCCCTGGTTTAGTCCTTGTTATGCCTTACTTTAGTCCATGTTTAGCCCTTTTTGTCCTTGTTATGCCTGGTTTAGGTCCTTTGTTATGCCCTGGTTTGTCCTGTTATGCCCTGGTTTAGTCCTTGTTATGCCCTGGTTTAGTCCTTGTATGCCCTGGTTTAGTCCCTTGTTATGCCCTGGTTAGTCCTGGTTTAATGCCCTGGTTTAGTCCTTTTAATGCCTGGTTTAGTCCATGTTATGCCCTGGTTTAGTCCATGTAATGCCCTGGTTTAGTCCTTGTTATGCCCTGGTTTAGTCCTTGTTATGGGCCTGGTTTAGTCCTTGTTTATGCCCCTGGTTTAGTCCTGTTATGCCCTGGTTTAGTCCTTGTTATGCCCTGGTTTAGTCCTTGTTATGCCCTGGTTTAGTCCTTGTTATGCCCTGGTTTAGTCCCATGTTATGCCCTGGTTTAGTCCTTGTTATGGCCCTGGTTTAGTCCTTGTTATGCCCTGGTTTAGTCCTTGTTATGCCCTGGTTTAGTCCATGTTATGCCCTGGTTTAGTCCTTGTTATGCCCTGGTTTAGTCCTTGTTTATGCCTGTTAGTCTTACATTGATTTAGTCCATGTGAAATTCATGAATTTGTCCAAGTTTAGACCAAGTTTTGTCAACATAGGTTTTGTTCTGGTTGTGTTCTGGTCTAGTTCAGGTTTAATCTTGGTTTAGAATAAACACACAGCCTGTTACACTCTCTCATTTTACTTGTGAATTGTAATATATTAAATTATTGGCAAGAGCCTGAGAACCACTTTTTCAGGACCAGAATAGATGCAGATGTGTCTATAGACTTTAACCTAGATCCTGTTTTCCCTTGTTTGAATAAAATATTACATCATAAATGTTGACTTTGAAGACTTGGCCTGGTCTAAAACATGTCAAGGATCAAACCACACCTGCAGCCTCGAGCTAAACAGCGCTCACAAGGTGAGCTCAATTATTATAACTGTGTATTTATACAGCACTTTTCCACCTTCAAGGCACTCAGAGAGCGCTTTACTAGGCAATGTGGGGAGAAGTGTCTTGCCTAAGGACACAATACCATTTGCTCTACTCGTCCCACTGTAGCACCTGGTGTTCCAGCGGTCTCCAATCCAAGTACTAACCAGGCCCTGTGCTGGTCATCTTCCAAGAGCAGACGAGCTCGGGCATTGACAATCAGGTACATGGCCCAAACTGTCAGAGGGGCCATTGTCCCGACTTGACACTGTTTTTTAAATCGCACATGCCCAGATATTTCCACTGAAGTTGCCATAATAACCATATGCAATACATCACATTTTGAGAGTACATTTGAATTTATTCTTGGGCTATAAACTGTTTTTTAATGAATACTTCATCAAAATCTGTTAAAAATGTGTATCTGAACAGTTAAAGGACACATATTCTGCATTATTTGTACTGTTATTGGCCTTTTTTATTGGACTTGCTCTTGAGTAACTTTGCTTTGGCATCATCAGTCAGATGTTCCCTCATCGGGAGTTGGTGTGAGCTCTCCATCTACTGGCAGCAGAGGGAATTACCATGGAAAAATAAACAAAAGCTAGCTTGCCCTCGATATGCTAACACCAGCATGCAGTTGTACTGAAAGTGATTTGGGGCAGAAAGGCTCTGAATGAGTCTGACAAAACTTCCGGATCGCTACCTAATATTGAAACACGATTATTACAATTGATAAAAGTAAGAAAACAGAGTCAGAGTAAAGTCTGACTTTGGATGTAAAACATCAAACTTTGATGACAAGCAGTTACCCACTTTTGTTTCTTTTTCTAAGAATAAACTCTTTGAAATAGTCAACTTTGATATATCTACATCTAAACTGAGCAGAACACAGAATAAACACATTTTAGAGTTAATAATAATGTAATGAAATAGGTATCAAATCAATGACAGGTCCAAGAGGTAACAAAAGCATTTACCCCACACACCTCTGCGGTTTAACCTCCTGAACTTTCTACAAACCTTCTAAATGATGAAGTGTCTGACGTGGCATTTAAAGGACACCATAGCAACAGTAACCCGGGGAAACCATGACATGATTTTAAAGTAAATTAATTAAAGGTAGACTATGTAACTTTTCAGCTTGTTTCCATCGATTTGTTTTTACTTTGCCAAGAATGTTCCACAGTAATGCATTACCATAACTACAAACATAAACTAGCTTCATGGAGACAAGCAGGCGACAATAAATTAAGGTGAAAGTATTATTTTCAATGATTAACCAGATCTTCACTTTGCATCAGTTACACAGGATTGCAAAATACTATTTTCTAAGTTAGTTTTATTTGTATTCTATATTACAACTATTATAGTCTCAACATATGTATAGTTTTTCAAGTATTTGCCCAGTAAAACCTAAAAACCTGGCTTCATAATCTCCTCAATGAACAAATAAAGTAACATACAAAAGTAAATGTATCTCTGGTAAATGTACCACTCACATGTTTCTGAGTGGGTTTCATTTGCCAAAAGCGCCTGGATTCATATATTTTGTGAAATTCTGAGGTGAATCTCAGTTTCTCCATTAAAATCACATTGTGTTCCACGTCACTTTTGTTTTCTTCAGGGAATTTGAAGTGTAAACAACAGAGACCAAATTTTAATGCTGGACTGTGGAACATTCCGGACAAAAACAATAGACTCAGAATCAGAATCAGAATCAGAAAGAGTTTATTGCCATTGTCAATGAACAAAATTCCCAAACATAAGAACTTGTCCCGGCCTTAAGGTGCAACATAAAACACTGAGCAATAATAAAATAACATATATTCAATCCAAAGGACATGCATTAAGAAACAATTTAAAAGGAAGTACATCCTCTGCTGGGCCTTCTTGATGAGGGAGCTGATGGTGGGCTCCCACTTGAGGTCCTGGGTGATGGTGGTGCCCAGGAAGCGGAAGGAGTCCACGGTGGTGATGGGGGAGTCTGTCATGACGAGAGGGGGCTGGGGGGCTGTGACTTTCCTGATTAACATGCAGAAAAGGTGGCAGACCACCCCACCATAGTTCCCCTTTAATAATAAATTTGCTAAATCATTTTATATTCAAATAATAGCATAGATTTCCTTCCTTTTTCATACCATTAATAGGCTGAATGACTGTCCATGGGCCAAAAAAATCTATATTTATAGTTTTCAATCTCATTCATCCAGTAGTCTCATATTTTAAATAGCCGATTGTGAGAATTATATATAACATTGGCCAATTCACCAAAAATCTGAAAATAGCTTAATTAAATTATATTTTAAATACCATTATTGTGATAGGCTTTTTATTGCACTTATTTTGCAGCACGTTGACCTATTTTGGCCATTTACTCTTAATATTCGTATTGCACATGGATTTAGGTTCATGTGGAGGATTCTCAGTGGGTGTGCATCTGGCTTTTTATGTTTCCACTCCAAAGTCTCATTACAAACTTAACTTTTGGAGCAGACTAAAGCGAACATACAGCCGCCCTGTTCCTCTCCAGTGGTCCAGCCCAAATGCATGGTGGGTAAAAACTCCAAAGCGCTCATCTTCTTCTGTTTACAAAGCTTAATCAGGGATAATCCTGCAGCGTTTGATCCCCGTCTGCACCCAAGGGAGACAGGCTCTGCTCAAACTTTACACAATGTTTGGGCGAAAACATTTGGTTTGTGTTTGATTTTTAAAGCTGCTTATTTTAACTCCACCGTTGAGGGACAGCTTTTGATACGGACCACTGCAAACAGGGGAACGCCACACAAGAGCTGCACTAAACAGGGTTTGAACCAGGACTAAACCAAGGCAAAACCAGGGACTAAACATTTACCAAACCAAAGAAAACCATGTCTAAACCATGCAGGATCAGACAAAGACTGACAAATAAATGTAAACCAGGGCCATCTAAGGCTTGATAGATGGATAGATGGGAGAGATTTAAATAGAAATTGAAAAACAGAGAAGAGAGAAAAGGAGACGAGTTGCTTGGTTCCATGACAAGGACTTCAAACCAGGTCAATGACAAGGACTAAACAGGTCATGACAAGGACAAACAGGGCATAACAAGGAAAGTGGGCTGTGTCAGAATCCACCTCCTCTTCATCACAACAACAGCCCCATGTGCTCCTCAGATTGGCACTGCTAAATATGGATTCTGTAAAGACGAGCATGTACACTACTTCACAGCAAGAGGTTTTTGGACAAGATATTCCAATTCTGACTATATACTCACAATAAGAAATATTTAACTCTGACGTTACAGCTGAAACGATGAGGAGGATTAGAAGACTTTATCTCCAGTTACTGTAATGGTTCAATTGGTCTGCCACAAAATACTTTTATTTATTTATTTGTTTAACTATGATCTCTTTTTCAAGGGGGGCTGGCAGAAAGGTCAGAAGCACACGTCAGGTGCATTCAAAGTTTACAAACAAATAATGTCGCTGTTGCTGAAAACGATTGGACTGACATTAACGATGAACTGCAAAACGTTCAGACTTAATCTGGAAATGACACATTTGAGAGACGCTGGACTAAATGGGACATTTATTTTGCACTTTGTGAGCATTAGGTTTTTGGATGTCTTTCTTCTTTGGATGTCTTTCTATAATTTTTTATTTAGTTCTCTCTGGTCTTGTACCGTTTCTTGTGTTTTTTGTTATGTTTTCCAAATTAGAAAATGTTAGTATATTATGTTTTAAAGTAAGGCGCACATCTTAAAAGTCCCATTGTCTCTTTAGTAAAACTGAATGAAATTGGATCGGACCATTTCGTTTCCAGTTGAAAAGTGTGAAAAGTCAAGGAGCAGAGAAACGAAAAGCTTGTTTTCCCTGCTAAGTTGGAACATGAGGAACGTGCAAGTGATAAATGTGAGCGTAAACAGTAGTGGCTCGTGGCACTCTGAAGAATTCAAGATGAATCAAATGGAACTATGCCAAGAAGGGCCATGTACACAACAGCATCCAATGGGTGTATTGTCTCGCTGCCAGTGAAGGCCACTGGGCTTTGGTGTAGAGCTCACAGTGGTGAGTGAGGCGACTACGGCCATCTCAAACCTCAAAGGACCACGATACACTATGTTCAGTGACTCTGAACACTTGGAAAATGCTGTCATATCGATAACATCCCCATAATCAATCAAAGGTAAAACATTTAGCAAAGACATTCTCTGTTATGTCTTAAACTGTTTTTGTGATTTTAATGATTTTGTTTCTGTTGCGTGAAGCACTTTGAATTGCGTTGTTTATGAATTTTGTGAAATATTGTGCTCGATAAAGTTTGCCTTGCCTTTCGAAAACTAATCCCAGTGAATGCAAACGAGATGGAACTATGGGATGGAACTCAGCTTGTGCGAGGGACTTGGATCAGCGGTAAATGACAGTACCATCGGCACACAGATGATAGGAAGCATGAAGCAGGTTTTCATACCATTCTAATAGATCCAATAAAGATCTAAATTACATCTATAAATATTTATGAAAAAATTATAATTCTGTTTTTAGGTGTTACCAGAGACGATACTTGAATACTTGTAACTCAATTTATACTTTAATTTGAGCTTTGTTTGAACACAATCTGACCATGAAGAACTGACTCAGTTTAAACTACAACAGGAGCTGATTAGTGCTGTTAAACCCTAAATCCTTTCATTGTGTAAACTTCCATGAAACGCCGTCTTTTAACTGAAATACAGGATTATTAGGACAAAATATGGCTCTAATAGGAGTGTAGATTAAATAGAGCAGGGTTTCTCAAACTTTCTGAAGGCAGGGACCCCTTATTGAGATGGAAATATACCAAGGTTCAAACCATGTTTTTATCCAAATTTGAATGAAAATTGTTTTTTATCGTAGTTTAATTTTATTGATGTAGTTGTTTATTATTGTCCATTGTCTTTGGTTGACCATCACATGACACACATGAGTGAATGAATAATTACTTAGCAACAATCATCTCGTCTCAAGTTATATAAATCTAGATTTCTTTTAGTCAGACAACTTGAAGATTTGAAGTTTTCCTGTTTTTCTTTGTGTTTTTTTTTGTAGTCTTCCTGTAGTTTCTTTCTTGCAGTCATGTCATGTCAAGGTAAATACATCTCACTAACAAAGTTCACTGCCTAAAATAATTCAAGATATGTGAATGAATAATGGATTTAAACCTTTTATTGTTTTAATACAGTAGTGCACTATTGAAAATACTAACATTTTACTTCACTAATGCATTTTTCAAAATGTTCGAACATGAACCTATCTGTAATGATTAGGGTAAAGCACCAGTTTCTTCATCATGATAAATTCCCTTTAGGTCATGAGTGACGATTGCCTATTGTTAAACTCAATACACTAATAATTAAACTGTGTGGATGGAAATAGTCTTAATTCTTCCCTCCATCAAATATGCATTAGCGTTAGCACATCTGAACAAAGAGCTAATGGGCCTGTCTCGTTCGTCACATGTTTTAATCTTGGAATATTACATTCAGAGGATTTACAATAGTGTCAGAAAAATCCCCCCCATGTGCCCACATCCATTTAAATACACAATAAAGATTGACAAAAAACGATGGTGGATGTGAATCATAGCAGCTTCAGTTAGGGAGGATCACTAAACAAGATTCATTCATTCAACATACAAAGATGCAGATGTTGAGCAAAGCACAGGAGCTACCTTGAGCAAGCTGTGGCACGGTACAATTTGTAACTTTGCAAATGGAACACATGGGACCCACAAATGCCTGGCTTCTCAGAAAAGAAATCTGGCATAAAAGCCCCGAAGCCCATTTTCATGTGTTAATGCTTTTCCTCAAATGGTTTAACAACAGCTTGACTAAAAAGGAAACAAACAACAACAAAAAGACCAGAACCAAATGCTTGCTGGACGCCAACCGCAACAAAATTGTGCATTATGGGAGGAGTCCAAAGTAAAACTAATATCCGATAAAGTAGTCACATTTTGCAGTATGTGTCGCTTTAGGAGGAATGTTGCCGAATCAAAAATACCAGAAAATGGCCATGTAGAACATTATACAAACATGGTCGATCTGGCCACGCATTAAAGGGTGGTTTATGCTTCTCCGTCAGCCTCGCAGCAGTCACGCGCTCTCGGGCTCACGCAGACCTGACCCATTCGAGCTTCTGCAGAGGTCATCAGGATCCAGGTGCGTTGTGGGAATTAAACTATTTTATTTTGCCTGTATATAAATAAACATTCACATTAGGCTGGTGTGCAAACATTGCTGTGCCAAACCTCAGCAGTTCTAAACTGTATTTAATTATATTTTTCGTGTAGTCAGTGTGGACTAACCAATCACGGCACGAGCGCGAACATAGCATGTACATGGCATGGCAAGAGCCGCACGCGTTCTGATCGTCTGCTGTGTGCATCGGGGCGGTGTGCAGCACCTCTGCACACATGTGAATCATCAGTCAGTGAACATGGTTTGTTCTGGAAGGACTTTGTAAATGGCTTCAGTGTTAAGAAGCTTTAACAGTAACAGAACTATATACAACCAGCAATAACATGCAGACTTTTTTTTCTTGCGGATCGCATCTTTGCAATAACCTACAGCCAGCCAAGTGATGATCTCCATCCATGCGATCCAGCATTGTCGTATCCAAAGCCAAAGCCATGGTCTCTAAGTTCATTGACTTGTTCAATGGTTCCACGTTTTCGCAGTCAGAGTGTCCTTGTTTTTGTCGAAGCTCAGGCCTCAAATGAAAGGTTTTCTTCCATCAGACAGATACACTTTGCTGTGTCTGAAAAGACGAGGGCTTTGGGTGAAACCTGCCCACAAAATGGCACGTGCATATTTCAAGTATAATTCCCAATTTAGCACCTGGATTACTAAATCTGACTATTAGACTATTCAAATGGCATCCATTCTGCATCAAGTTTAGTCCTGGTTTGGACCTGGTTTCACCTTGGAGTCTAGTCTTTCTTGACATTTGTTTTGTCCTGGTTATTCTCCTTTGGAACTGCATTCGTTGTTCTGTTTGGATCTGGTTAAATCTGGGTTTAATTGCAGTAGTTATTTGAGTACTTTCTCCAAATACATTTTTCCAGCACTTCTTCCAATCTGTCATGCTCGCATTTTCATGAAACACTTTGGGGCCTTAACCCTCTGCATCATCAGGAGCTTGTTAGATGGGCCCTGGTTGAATTTAGTTTGGGAACTCCTGGTAAAGTGTATGAGAACAAAAACCATCATGCATGTAAATGTATGGGAACCCCCACATTCCCACAGAACAGTAAGGTTATTATTGGATATGATTTGCAGGAGATAGGATGAACCCAAGTTTGATTGATCCGAGCCTGGTTTGGACCGTTTGAGTCTCTCTTCTCTTACATGACTTAATTATTCCACATTTAGTTCTGGTTGATTTAGCCCCTGTTAACTGTTTATTCTGGTTTAATACTCATTTAGTCCTGTTTATTCTTTGGTTTAATACTCATTTAGTCCGGTTTATTCTTTGGTTTAATACTCATTTAGTCCCGGTTTATTCTTGTTAATACTCATTTAGTCCCGGTTTATTCTTGGTTTAATACTCATTTAGTCCCGGTTTTATTCTTGGTTTAATACTCATTTAGTCCCGGTTTATTCTTGGTTTAATACTCATTTTAGTTCCCGTTTTATTTGGTTTAATACTCATTTAGTCCCGGTTTATTCTTGGTTTAATACTCCATTTAGTCCCGGTTTATTCTTGGTTTAATACTCATTTAGTCCCGGTTTATTCTTGGTTTAATACTCATTTATCCCGGTTTATTCTGGTTTAATCTCATTTAGTCCCGGTTTATCTTGTTTAATACTCATTTAGTCCCGGTTATTCTTGGTTTAATACTCATTAGTCCCGGTTTATTCTTGGTTTAATACTCATTTAGTCCCGGTTTATTCTTTGGTTAATACTCATTTAGTCCCGGTTTAATTCTTTGGTTTAATACTCATTTAGTCCCGGTTTATTCTTGGTTTAATACTCATTTAGTCCCGGTTTATTCTTGGTTTAATACTCATTTTAGTCCCGGTTTATTCTTGGTTTAATACTCATTTAGTCCGCGGTTTATTCTTGGTTTAATACTCATTTAGTCCCGGTTTATTCTTGGTTTAATACTCATTTAGTCCCGGTTTATTCTTGTTTTAATACTCATTAGGTCCCGGTTTATCTCTTGGTTTAATACTCATTTAGTCCCCGGTTTATTCTTGTTTAATACTCATTAGTCCGGTTTATTCTTGGTTTAATACTCATTTAGTCCTGGTTTATTCTTGGTTTAATACTCATTAGTCCCGGTTTATTCTTGGTTTAATACTCATTTAGTCCCGTTTATTCTTGGTTTAATAACTCATTTAGTCCCGGTTTATTCTTGGTTAATACTCATTTAGTCCCGGTTATTCTTGGTTTAACTTCATTTAGTCCTGCTTTATTCTTGGTTTAATACTCATTTAGTCCCTGGTTTATTTTTGGTTTTTAATTCATTTTAGTTCCTGGTTTATTATTTTTTTTCTTGGTTTATACTCATTTAGTCCTGGTTTATTCTTGGTTTAATACTGATTTAGTCCTGTTTTTTTCTTGGTTTAATACTCATTTAGTCCTGGTTTATTCTTGGTTTAATACTCATTTAGTCCTGCTTATTCTTGTTTAATACTCATTTAGTCCTGGTTTATTCTTGGTTTAATACTCATTTAGTCCCGGTTTATTCTTGGTTTAATACTCATTTAGTCCCGTTATTCTTGGTTTATACTCATTTAGTCCTGCTTTATTCTTGTTTAATACTCATTTAGTCCCGGTTTATTCTTGGTTAATAAACTCATTTAGTCCTGGTTTATTCTTGGTTGAATACTCATTTAGTGCACTGGTTTATACTTTTATTCGTCTTGGTTAATACTCATTTAGTCCTGCTTTTCTTGGTTTAATACTCATTTAGTCCTGTTTATTCTTGGTTTAATTCATTTAGTCCTGTTTATTCTTGGTTTAATACTCATTAGTCCTGGTTATTCTTGGTTTAATACTCATTTAGTCTGGTTTATTCTTGGTTAATACTCATTTTAGTCCTGGTTTATTCTTGTTTAATACTCATTTAGTCCTGGTTTATTCTTGGTTTAATACTCATTTTAGTCCTGGTTTATTCTTGGTTTAATACTCAATTTAGTCTCCGGTTTATTCTTGGTTTAATCCTCATTTAGTCCTGGTTTATTCTGTGTTTAATACTCATTTAGTCCTTTTATTCTTGGTTTAATACTTCATTTAGTCCCGGTTTATTCTTGGTTTAATCCTCATTTAGTCCTGTTTATTCTTGGTTTAATACTCATTTAGTCCTGGTTTATTCTAGGTTTAATACTCATTTAGTCCTGGTTTATTCTTGGTTTAATACTCATTTAGTCCTGGTTTATTCTTGGTTTAATCCTCATTTAGTCCTGGTTTATTCTGTGTTAATACTCATTTAGTCCTGGTTTATCTTGGTTTAATACTCATTTAGTCCTGGTTTGGACATGGATTAGTCCTGGTGTAGTCGTAACTGTTCTAATTAGTCCACAGTTAGTGCTGTGATCTATGCCAGATTTATACTGACCCGTTTATACCCTCATTTAGTTTCCCATTTAGTATAGTCCTGGTTTTAATCTAGGTTTAGTTTTGACTTCACCAAAAAGTTCCTCTTCAGACTGCTCTGCCCTTCTCATCTTAGACCAGGGACGTCCTCTGCCTTTGGTCATCTTTACCATCTATTTCTGTGTGTTCTTTTATCCATTTCTTAAATACAAAGTAAAACCACCACTGAAATTTTAATTTTGTCATCATCTTGGCTCATTTGCGCTGCTCCAGTTTTGGACGGTCTTCCTGTTTTTCTATTGGCAAGCATCTGGAATCGGATTTAGCTTCTGAAGATATTTGAGGGATTTATTACAAGAAGACAAGCTCGTTGTTTTGGAGATCACCTACTACATACACACATACTACTACTACTACTACTACCCTACTACTACTCTACACTACCTACTTACTACTACAAAACCACTCCACTACTCTACCTACTACTACCTACTACTACTACTACTACTACTACTTACCTACTTACTACCTACTACTACTACTACTACTACCTACTACCTACTACTACTACTACTACTACTACTACACTGAGCTGTACTACTACTACTACTACCTACTACTACTACTCTACTACCTACTACTACTACCTACTACCACTACCTAACCTGACTACTACTACTACTACTACCTACTACTAACGTACTACCTACTACCTACTATAACCTACTACTATACTACCACACTACTATACTACTACTACTACCTCACTAGCCTACACTACCTACTACCTACTATACCCTGACCTACTACTACTCACCTACTATACTACCTACTAACTACTACTATACCTACTACATACACTACTACTACTACTACTTACTACCTACTACCTAACTACTACCTCACTACTACTACTACTACTCACTACTACCTACTACTAACCTACTACTGACTACTACTACACAAAATACTACTACTACTACTACTACTACTACACTACTACTACCTACTACTACTACTACTACCTACTACACCTACTACTACTCACTACCACCTTATACCTACTAACTACTAACTTTTAACTACTGCTTACTTACCTACTACTACTTACTCACTACTACTATCTACTACTATACCTACGAAATCGTACTACTACTACACTCACTAGCCTGTGACTACTACTACTACTTACTATCTACAGCCTACGTACACTCTACTACTAGCTACTACTACCTTAAACTATACTACACTACGACTACTACTACACTATCCTCACCTCACTAACTACTACTCACTAGCCTAGCTACTTCACTACTCTACTACTCTACTGGACCTACCTGAACTACTAACTACTATATACTACCTCTACTAACTACTACTACTACTACAACTTACTACTACTACTACCTCTACACTACTACTACTACCTACTACTACTACTACTACTACCTACTACTACTACACCTACTCTACTACTACTACTACTACTACTACTACTACTACACTACCTACTTACCTACTACTTACTACGCTACTACCTACTACTACTACTACCTACTACCTACTACTACCCTGACTAGCCTACCTACACTAGCCTACTACCTCTACTACCTACTTAACTTACTACTACTACTACCTACTACTACCTACTATCTCCTACTACTACTACTACTACTACTACTACTACCTACTACTACTACTATACCTACTACCTACTACTACTACCTACTACCTACTACTACTACTACTACCTACTACCTACTACTACTACTTATACTACTACTACTACTAAAATACTACTACCTAACTACTACTCACTTACTACTACTACCTACTACTACTACTACCTACTACCTTACTACTACCTAACTACTACGTACTACCTACTACCTACTACTACCTACTACCCACTACCTACTACCTACTACCTACTACTTACCTACTACTACTACTACTACCCTACATACCTACTACCTACTACTCATACTACTACTACTTCTACTACCTACTAACTACTACTACTACACTACCGACCTACTACTACCTACTACCCACACCTACTACTGCCTACTACTACTACTACTACTACTACTACCTACTACATACTACTACTACTACTACTACTACTACTAACTACTACCTATACCTACTACTACTACCTACCTACTACTACTACTACTACTACTACTACTACTACTACTACTACCTACTACTACTACTACCTACTACTACTACTACTACTACTACTACTACTACTACCTACTACTAACTACTACCTACTACCTACTACTACTACTACTACCTACTACCTACTACTACTACCTACTACTACTACTACTACTACTACTACCTACTACTAACTACTACCTACTACCTACTACTACTACCTACTACCTACTACTACTACTACTACTACTACCTACTACCTACTACTACTACCTACTACAAACTACTACTACTACTACTACTACCCTTCCTTACACTGTTAAAGGCCTTCGAAGTGCCTTCAGGCCAATGTTTCTACTTTGTTGTCATTTTTCAACATTTTGGATAAGACCTTGTATTGAATTTGATTTCTGACTTGGAGTAATTTGTACTTGAAGCGGAACAATCTGTAAAATCTCCACAGAAATGACTTACTCTTGATGTACCGGTAATTTTCAGTCAGGAGCGAGATGGAAACGCTCTCAAAAGGAATTTCACAAAGTTCCACAGAAGGGCTCAGAATAAACCCTGTAATTACAGCACATTGGAGGGAGAGTTTTGGGATTTTTTTGAAAAGCAAGATTTATGCAAATTATACAGACTATTTTGTTACTTTTAGTTCATTTAAAAATATTCAGTAGTTACCATAGAACTAGTGTTGTCACGAAAATGTCAAACTCGATTTCAATAGGGAAAAGGGGATTTTGATACCACACTGATAACAAAAACTATTGTAACAATTACAATTTAATGTGATTTTCAGCATACCATTGTACGTGGTCTTATTGTTCTAAGATAAATCAAGAACATTCTAAAATGATTTAGAAAAGATCAAATTTTGCCCTATTTATGTGATTTTTTTGAATGAAGACGTTTTGACTCCCGCCCAGACGTCAATTTAAATCTGAAGGTACTGGTCTGAGAAACTATCATTTATACTGCATCAGCTCGATTAGTCCTGCCCTGGAGGATTTAAAGCTGCTCTGACTTTGTTTACCTGAAAGGCCAGTTTTTCACTATTTACCATAGAACAACCCGAAACATGGGCCATCAGATAAACAAAGCTCAGGGCAGTATAAATACTAGATTCTCAGTCCAGTGCCATCAAATTAAAAATTACTTCTGAATGGTCGTTGAAACGTCACGCGCAAAGATAGATTTAAGTGGATCGCATCTCCAAACTCCACTACTGCTGCTAGATTTGTTGCAACCCGAGAGATAATAAAGCGTGGAAAACCGTTTACTGATGTTCACAAAAAACATAATACATTAACATTGTAATGATAGTTAAACTTAAAGCACCAAATATCGTATAGCAGAGCAGTCACATGGTGGGGGGGGTTCCACACACGCAAAGCCCGTTGTTGTTGTTGTGTTACTTTTAATGGCGTTTGGCAGCCAACTGAAAAGGTGCATTTACCGCCACCTACTGTTGTTGTACGTCTTCAAAGTATGTGTTTAATGCTATACAGTAAAAAAAAAAAGGAGAGGAAGAGAGAGAGAGAAAGAAAGAAAGAGAGGATGCAAAGCCCGTGGGCTGCGTCTTCTCAAAGCATGCCGAGCTTGACTGTTCGGCGTGGCCAGTCGTCTCGAGGAGTGCCGGGGGGAGGTGCTGCTGTGGCAGAAACATCAGGCTTGTATAACTACAGACAAAATCACTCAGTACTCGTCCTTGGATCTTCTATGGTGAGAGACGTGCGCATGGGAAAGGGCTACACTTCCTGCAATCCAGGTGCGCTCACGCAGGACAAACAACTCCGCCCCAAAAATCCTTTGTCATCATCAGACTAAGTACGGTAGTCGTTCATGTAGACAAAAACAACCTAAAGCTGCAGCAGTTTGAGAAACTTAAAGATGAGCCTATATCTCCAAAATAGTCGTAGGAGGTTTTTATCATGCTTTGTCTGCAACTGTCGGTGATCTAGAAGACTTCCTTTCCACTTTTGATTATTCTGAGTTACTTTTTAGGTGACATAAATATTCATTGGTGGTCAAATACTTCTGACAGTCTAAAAAACTATTGGAATGAGTTAAACCTCACACAATTTATTACTGCTTTCAGCCGACATCACCCTAAAGACCCACTTAAAGCAGCATTACTGGACATTATCTTAAGCAACAAGCCTCAGAACTTCCAACATAGTGGTGTCTTTCCTCTGTATTTTAGTGACCACTGTCCTATTGGGTGTGTGCGGAACACAAAACACAAAAACTGTTAAAAGGTCCTATTAGCGTTTTAATGACCGAGCATTTCTGTCTGATCTGTTCTGTAGTGACAGAACCCAACACAGCTTTAGACTCTTTCATTAAAACATTTAATGATATTACTGATAAACCTGTCCCTCTTAAAAGAGTCAGGGTCAGAAATTTGAATAATCCCTGTTTTAATTTGAGAATGTGATAAGGCAGAAGCCCAGGCAACCAAATCAGCAGCAAATTGGCAGCAGTTTTGTCAAAAGTGCCATAAGTATGTTTCTACTATATGTAAAGACTGCTCTTACCACGTCAATACTTTCACTGAATCCATTTTGGCAAACGGTTAAATTCTTATCACAAAACTCTGCGCTCTCTTTACCAAATTAAATTATTCAACTTAATGAAAAAATATATATTTTTTGTGCGTTTAACCAGCACTTTGTTAACATTGATGCTCCAGCTATTGACATGAGAACAGGACCAATGAACAAGTATTTTCCCTTAAACCCTTTACACACTATGAAACACTGAATATGTTGCTCTCTATAGATCCAAAGAAGTCCACTGGAGCTGACACCCTCAAACCTAGGTGGCTTAGTGGTATAGTGCTTAATTTATGGTTTTAATCTCACAATTCAAACTGAAAGTATCTAATTATTATGGGAAACTGCTTTTATAAATTACTCAAAACTATCCTGCCAAGCAAAACTCTTGGAGAAGCTAAGTAACTAGGACTGTACTTTCTTAAACAAATATTCATTTTTAAAAAGCTACTAGTCCGGTTTTAGACCAGGGCGTCATAACTATCATAACTGCTGCTAAAGTTATAAATGATATTGCTATTGCGTTGGACAATCGTGAAGAATGTGCCTCTGTTTTTGTTGATTTGTCTCTGGGCTTTGATTCTGTGGATCACTGTATTATTTTGACTCTTCTGGATGCTGTTAGGTTTGATTCAAATGCAAAAAAAGTGGTTTGTAGATTTCCTTACAAATGGAGCTCAAGATGGTTCTGCTGATGGTTTTCAATCTGAATGTTCTTACCTTAATAAAGATGTTCCTCAAGGGTCCGTCCTTGGACCACGTCTAATTACAATTTACATAAACTCAATTGGGCATAACCTAAAACACAGTAGCATCCACTTGTATACAGATGGTGCGACTCTATGCTAGGGCACCTTCTGCTGCACCAGAGATTCAAGATATTCAAGTGGATTGTCATTCCATCCAAAAAATCCAATTAACAAATAAAACAAAATGTACTGGTATGCTGTTCTCCAAAAGGCACTCTATTAACGCAAAAGATATATTTATTCTTTCACTGAGAACGCTGACTGACCCAGAGCCGTCCGGCACCTTTTCACTCTGCAGCAACAGTCTTAAGACCTTTGAACTCAGTTTATCGCTCTAATCTTCCTTACAGGAGCAGGATACAGAATTATACTCTAGAAGAGAACAGCACTGCCTTTTGTTTGTTTATTTATCACGTTTACTGAACATCAGATCAAGTTTTCATCAATTGAGATCTCAGGACAGTTTTAAACTACAGTCACTAAGAGTCAACTGGTTAAAATGACTCACTATGTCAGTGCTCTTGCTTTGTATAATTGTATCTCATTTTGTATGTGTATGTGTGTTTTTATGTATTTCTTAAATTGTATTAATTGTATCATTGAATGTTTTATTGTAGCTGTATATCCTGATTGTTTGTTTAACATGTTTTATGTTGTGTTAACGTTAATGTTGGGCGCGGGCTGATCTGCGTTCAGGGTCCAGCTCTAGGCGTCCTCACACCAGGCCCACCTTACCCAAATTAAACGTATAATGACAAACAAACCAATCTCTTTCCAGGGTGTTTCAGCGGCACTGGCCCTGCAATTCCTGCTGCTTTGTCTTTGCCAGAATGTAACTGATTGGAACAAAATGGAACAAAATGGAAAACTGAATCAAACGTGAACAACTGAAATGAAATGGACCAACTCAAATACACGCAAACGAACATACATATTTGATTTTATGATGTACTCCTGCACCTTATGATCCTTTTCTTTTAGTTATTTCATTTTCCAGGTTAACTCCGGTGACATTGTCGGTTATTGTATTCTATTTTCAGCTCAAATTTATTTAGTTTGTAATCATTATTCGCATGGCAATGATCCTAATTTGTCATCATTCTGAAACCCATAGATTGATACTTGATAGTTTTAGTATACTACAGCTGCCCTAGGAGGTGGTGGATTCATAATATTTTAGGTCTTGTTCTGTCAGATCTATAGGATCCATGGATCTTCACACCAACGATTGACTAATTTGGGAATTTTTGACTCCTTGTCAAGTCAAAGTTCCGGTCCCGTGGTCTGACAGGCAAGACTTTAATTGAGTTAGAACAAGAAAGAGGTGGGGAGAGAGAGTGGTGAGGAGAGACAGAGGGGAAGAGAGTTTTGTGAAAACCTTGGGGAGCCTCTTCTCATGGTTCAAAACGTTCACAGTCAGCTCATTTCAAAGCCTGTTTCAGCCCATAGAGCCGCACACAGGAAGAGAGTGGGAGAAGATGGTTCTCAGAGGCCATCTGAACTTACAGTGGGAGAAAACATCACATTAAATATAATGTATGACTCCACTGTAAGAGATGTCTATGAAGTCAGATAGATTCAATATAAATCTTGGTATAGTGGTTTGAACTAGGTTTAGAATTGTTCTTCTTAGGGCTGTGCAATATGGCACAATAACTTATCACTTTAAAAAAAGGTATATCAATTCTATTTTATAAAAGAGGCGGATACAAAAAGTGGGAAAACGGAGTAGCTAGTATTTTACATTGTTTTAAAGTCAAGTGGGATGTGAACTTTTCGAAGATAATTTGCAAGCTTTATTCATCTCAATTCAATATTTTTGAACAGCTGGACTGTCCCAGAATACATGGCGATGATGGACTTATACTCAATTTCTAGGGTCCGCCTCAGTCCAGTCTCCATGAGAATGGCAATGGCATTGAACATATCCATCTTGCAAGTAGTTCATAAATAAGCAACATGCTTGCAGTGGTATCATGTGCTGGCAAGAATATCATGAACAGAGGCATATTTTTCTTGCTCCACGGCAACAGCATTGTTATGTATTTTACTTTGTTTCTTTAAAATGAGCCTGCGGTTTTACATTTTGTGCCGTTACATTTTTCTCAAATTCCCATCTGGATATTTGTGTTCCAAGTGTTTTCAAAGGTCAGGTTTGGAGTGGGAGGAAAAGAGAGAGGGAGAGAGGGAGAGAGAGAGAGGGAGGCAGAAAGGGAGAGAGAGAGAGAGAGAGAAGAGAGAGAGAGAGAGGGAGAGAGAGGGAGAGGAGAGGGAGGAGAGGGAGAGATGAGGAGAGAGGAGAGAGAGAGGGAGAGAGAGAGGGAGAGAGAGGAGAGGAGGAGAGAAGGGAGAGAGAGAGAGGAGAGAGAGGAGAGAGAGGGAGGAGAGGGAGGAGAGAGGAGGAGGAGAGAGGAGAGAGAGACGCGAGAGAGATGAGCAGAGGATGAGAGGGTGGGAGGGAAGAGAGAGGAGGGAGGGAGAGAGGGAGGAGGGATGAGGAGGGAGAGAGGGAGAGAGAGAGGCGAGGGAGAAGACGGAGAGAGAGAGGGGGAGAGGAGAGAGGATGAGGAGGTGAGAGGGAGGTGAGAAGAGTGGAGAGGGAAGGGAAGAGAGGAGAGACGGAGAGAGGAGAAGAGGGAGAGCGAGAGATAGAGGGAGGGAGAGAGGAGAGAGAGAGAGAGAGAGGGTGAGAGAGGAAGAGGGAGGAGAGCGCGGAGAGAGAGACGAGGAGAGAGAGAGGAGGAGGGGAGAGAGGAGAGGAGAGAGAGGAGAGGTGGAGAGGGAGAGGGAGAGACAGAGAGAGGGAGAGAGGGAGAGAGAGAAGAGGGAGGGCAGAAAGGGAGAGAGAGAGAGAGAAGGAGAGATGAGAGGAGAGGAGGAGAGAGGGAGAGGAGAGAGAGAGAGAGAGAGGGGGAGAGGGAGGGAGAGAGGGGAGAGAGGAGGAGAGGAGAGGGAGAGAGAGGCGATGAGAGAGAGGGAGAGAGGGAGAGGGAGGGAGAGAGGGAGAGAGAGAGAGAGGAGGGAGAGAGAGAGATAAGAGGGAGGGAGAGAGGGGAGAGAGAGAGAAGAGAGAGGGAGAGGGAGGGAAGAGAAGGAGAGAGGAGAGAGAGAGAGGGAGGAGGAGGATGAGAGAGGGAGAGAGAAGTAGAGAAGAAGGAGGAGAGAAGGAGAGGGAGGAGACGGGGAGAGAGAGGAGGAGATGGAGAGAGGAGAGAGAGGAGGGAGATGAGGGAAGAGAAGGAGAGAGAAGAGAGAAGGGTAGAGAGGGAGGGGGGAGAGACAGAGAGAGGGAGAGAGAGAGAGAGAGAGAGAGATAGAGAGGGAAGTAGAGAGGGAGAGAGAGGGAGAGAGAGGAAGGAGGAGGTAGAGGAAGAGGAAGAGGTGGCGGGAGAGAGAGAATAAAATGTAAGAGGCCGCAACACAAATATTTTGATAGAGTAAGATGTCAAGTATATGTCAAAACAAAGAAACTGAAATGTTGTATTATTCACAATTGTGAATAAAAGTATAATGAAGTAAAGGCAGCGGCCTGTACTTACTTATGCTACGCTAGATTGACACAAATGGCTGTATTATTCCACATCGGATGAAATACGTCAGCCAAGGCAGTAAACAAAGCTTAGTGAATGACTTACTCTTGTTTTTATTCTGAAGGCAAGGGCACTGTAGTAGTAGTTGTAGTAGTAGAAGTAGTACTGGCAGTAGTAATAGGAGTAGCAGTAGTAGTAGCAGTAGTAATAGGAGTAGCAGTAGTAGTAGCAGTAGTAATAGGAGTAGCAGTAGTAGTAGCAGTAGAAATAGTAGCAGTAGTAGTAGTAGCAGTAGTAATAGGAGTAGCAGTAGTAGTAGCAGTAGTAATAGGAGTAGCAGTAGTAGTAGCAGTAGAAATAGAAGTAGCAGTAGTAATAGGAGTAGCAGTAGTAATAGGAGTAGCAGTAGTAGTGGCAATAGTAGTAGCAGTAGTAATAGGAGTAGCAGTAGTAGTAGCAGTAGTAATAGTAGCAGTAGTAGTAGTAGCAGTAGTAATAGGAGTAGCAGTAG
>BJKM01000146.1:0-35000 GCA_015082035.1 Chaenogobius annularis | reverse complement strand
AGACTCATCGTTTAATAAATGCGCGATGGAAGAACAATTTATTTTGGGGCTCAATATTTATCGTGCACATTTTCTTTGCAATAATGTCAGATTTTGTAAAAAAAGATCAGATCTGGGCTGTAGGACTGAAAAAATATTGTTTCTTTCTGCTTTTTGTTGCAGTCTTTTAACAACACTGGGACTTTAACAACGAGATTACTTTAGGGTTATTTTGTCATTGGCATTAAGGGTTTTCAATATTACAATCTATCGTTATATTTTCTGTCGCGGTGTATCGTGACAGGCCAAGTCTTACATTACAACGATAAAAAACACTTGATTGTGGATTTAAAATATATCTCTATCAAAACTAAATGAATGGGTAAATCTACATTGCAGATAGAAAAAAGAAGCCCCCTGCACCAGCGTGAATTGTTTCTAATTGTTGGTGAATTGTTTCTATTGTTCTGCATACGTTTGGCCCCAAAAAGACTTCTTCTGTAATAAAATCACACCCACCCACTCTCGAGACAAAAATATCTTGCACCATCTGTTTTATTTTTGTGTATTTATTTGAAGCTGAGGACATTTTGTTGTGGGAAATACAAGACGTCACTTCAGATACACACATAGACATCACTGGAGTACACAGAGAGACATATATTAATACATATTCATCGTATATTCATCTCACATAGCAGCAGGCACTGAAAACACTTCTCAAAGTAACAGATTTGAGAGACGTAATAGTGGAATGGGCAATGGAGAGGAATTATTTATTATATGTTTTGCGTACTAGACATTTAGCAATTGTAGATTTAAGTTTGTGGTGGAAGTGACATACATATTTTTGCATTTCTTTGTTTTTACTGCTGGATTTTGACCACATTTTCAAGAAAAGATACAGGAGAAAATCAATTAAATCATATAAAATCCAATAAAAACACACCTAAATTTAGCATTTATTCCATGAACAAAAGATTTTTATTTGATTTTGACATTTTTAAGTTTGATTATAAATAAAATAAAGGTGCACTATGGTAACTTCTATCTGTTGGTGGATCCATGGAGATGCTCATGCTTTTCCAGGAATGTTCCTGTGTATGCATTAAACTGCCGGTAATCTATCTCCATGGAGACAAGCAGATGACACCGCTAAGCTAAGTTATGGTTCAGATCTGTGAAGAGGCAAGCCCAGTTACAGTAAGAATGCACCTTTTTCAGGGTGTGTTTGAGTGATAAAAGTACTAGAAGTGGGTTGAGTATATATCTACTTTCAAATAAAAGTACAAGTAGTGACCCGAATATTTAGAGTTTAAAAGTACTTGGAGAAACTATTCTTGAGTAATGAGTAAAACGTATTTACATTTATTTCTATATTTATTTCTGAATGGGTCCAAGTCGAGTCCATGTCCTCTGCTGTGAGTTTCAGGTCCTTTCCAGTCTTTGCACCGAATGAAAGAAACTGCTTATGTTTTTGGAGTTGACATGATTTTTGTGAATTGTTCTTCTTTTTGAAAAGTCCTGGTCACGTCCAAGTATTGACTGTAAAGAGAAAATGGCTTCATGTTTTCTGGAGGAGTCTCAAGTCAGAAGGCTTCAAGTCCATGTCGAGTCTCAAGTCAGAAGGCTTCAAGTCCATGTCGAGTCTCAAGTCAGAAGGCTTCAAGTCCATGTCGAGTCTCAAGTCAGAAGGCAGTCAGAAAGGCTTCCAAGTCCATGTCGATGTCTCAAGTCAGAAGGCTTCAAGTCCATGTCGAGTCTCAAGTCAGAAGGCTTCAAGTCCATGTCGAGTCTCAAGTCAGAAGGCTTCAAGTCCATGTCGAGTCTCAAGTCAGAAGGCTTCAAGTCTGACTCGAGTCTCAAGTCACGACACACCAGTCCGCACCTCTGCAAAACATTAAAAGAATTTACAAAGAATAGACCAAAAATAACAAACACAAACCACATCTGAAGCAGCAAAAGACACAAATCTTCACCTCATTTCATATTGTCATCATGAAGCTTTTTTCATTTGTAGAATTCCTCACAGTGAAGAAGAGGAACCAACACTTTACTGAAGAAAGAGTACTTTTACACTGTTCTATCGATTACTCAAGTAGGAGCAAATATTTGGTGTCTGAAAGCAATATTGAGACGTACAACTGCTTCAAAAAGCACTACCACGCTCCGGGAAACTCCTGTAGTTAAATAAATTCAAGAACATCTCCGTGGAGACAAGCATATGACAGACCCTTAAAAGTTACAATATGCACCTTTAAAAAAAATGAAACATTTAGTCTCTTCGTTTTTGCCCCTTCCTTTGCCCATTGCACACATATGTCTCTCAAAAGCCTATAATATTTGAATATAGCAGGTTTTACCAAAAGTTTCAGACTTTTCCTCAATAGAAAAAGATGATTTTATACAATTGTAAGGCAATGGATGAATTATGAAGACAACAAAGCACATTTAATAATATTGTTAGCGCTTCTCGGAGGTGCACGCTAGCTGAAGGCCAAAACAACACTTGTACAATAGCGCCTTAAGCTAACTTTCATATATTTTTGAAAACTTGTCTTGATTTCATCTCCAAGCTACAAAATTGTTATAAATATTTTACTTTGTGGAGATGTTGTTGAGTCGGAGGAGAAATATCCAAAGAAAATCCGTGTTTTGGGGCAGAAATAATGAGGCTGAGGTCGGAGCTATTAGCGGATGTTAAATTGCTGTTTTGGACATGGCTGGTGTTTTTAAATAATGTCTGGTTTACAGGCTTTGAAGAAAAATCCCTTAAATGAGCACAGAGAGAAGGGAATGTGAGGCAAGCGATGTTTTTATGTGGAGAAAGTCGGAGTAAATAATGACTCGACTGTGGATTCAAGCAATGCACCTTTTCTGAAATAGATATAAACTGACAAATACCTGCAAAAAGAGCTGAGGGTTCAATACGGTGACTTTTCTGGTTAGTTTTACATTTCCGTTCACGTTTTTGAGTGACACTTAATCTCAGCCAGAAACATTTACAGGCACATTTTAGCACATTTATGATACATATTATAAATGACGTTATTGGTTGTGTCCTGAACATTTTTAAAAGTAGGGTCGCAGCGAGAAAAACAACAATTAAACCAGGACTCAAACATAAAAAGGTGCTTTTAATTAAATTTTCTAGACGACACTGCAAAGCGTAACTTCTAGAGATATACTGCCAAAGGGCAATAATTACGTAATCATCAATCACTCTTTCACTTTCCGTCGCTTGGCCTTGATTGAAAACAGGTAAACAGAGTAATAATGTGAAAGTTTGTGCGGCGTTGCCCTAAACCGTCGAGACATACAATTTATTTAAAACAGCCAGGTGACGAAATAAACGTGGTCTTTTTGAAACTATGATGTAATTATTTAAATTTTGTCCAGCAGGTGAAACGATCTGATGTGAGCGGCCGTCTGCACACGTTGCTTTTGCAGTGGAATGATGCAACTGTGTGATGCTGGCTTCAATTATACGTTAACTTTAAGAAGTAAAAATGAAATACTGTTCAGTCGGAGATGCCTGAGATGGCGGTGGCTCACGGAGAGCATGGTAATAGCTGCATTTACGCATCCATCAGCCTATGTCATGATACTCTGCCGGGCCTTTTCGGGTTCAGACCTGGCTAAAGCGTGCGTTCTGTAAAAGAAGATATTTAAATAACTCGTTCCTGCTTTCTTAAATCATTTGGCACGTTTACCCGTTTACAAGCGGAGGGTTAATATTGGTTTGGTTCTAGTTTAATCTTCGGTTGATCCTAGTTTGGACAAATTTAATGACAGTTTAGTCCTGGTTCACGCCTGCTTTTCTTGCGCTTTAGTCCCCACTATGTCATCCTGGTTTAGTTCTAGTTCAGTCTTGGTTAATCCTGCTGTTTGATTGTAATTTTTAAACTGTATTTTAAATATTACATGGGACATTTTATGGATTGCCTGCACATTGTACAGAACCAGATGAAAATAGCTTGTAGTTTATAGCTTGTAGCTATGTAAATAAATAAATGTTTTTCTGATTAGTCAAGGTTAGTTTAGTCTTGCTTTGGGGTTGGTGATAGCCGCTGTTTTAATCCTTTTTTAATAATTTTTTTAATCCTGCTTCAATCCTTGAGCCCTGTTTAGTCCTGTTTATAAAATGTAGTTTAGTTTGGTTTGTTTTAACCCTGTTTTAGTCCTTGTTAATCCAGGTTTTTACCTATCATAAATCAAATTTACTCCAGGTTCAAGCCTGCTTTACTAGTGGTTTAGTTCCCACCATGTCATGTTTAGTTCTAATTTAGTCCAGGTGACCCCGTGTTATTTGGTCTGGTTTAGTCCTACTTAAACCAAGATGTAGTCCCTGTTTTGTCTTGGTTATAGTTTAGGTGTTAATCATGGTTTAATCCTCTGTAAATTAATTTTACGGAGCGTCCAGAGCGGCCGACGCTCAAACGCCCTCGGCGCAGGATTCCCGCTGTTCGGACTCTCAAAAAGCGGCGCAAAAATGCTCGCCGCCCTGGACACGCGTCCACATAGACCCGCAGTGTGAACTGCTTTACGTGTGATTTAGTCCGCATTTTGTCATTCTGGTTTAGTACTAGATTAGTTTTGGTTAATCCTGGTGTTATCCTGGTTTAAACTCAGATTTAGTCCCTGTTTAGTCTTACTTTGGAGTTGGTGTTGACCATTGTTTAATCCTTTTTTAGTTCTGGTTATATATATTTCATTTGAGAGTCTAAACCGTCTTAGATATAATAAATAAATTGTGTTTAAAGTCTGTGGGTGTAATCCCTCATTTGTCCAGGAGTGTTCCATAGCAGAAAAAGATTCAGTTGTAGTCATGTGCACTGTTGAGTCCAGATGACTACAACTGAATCTTTTCTACTATGTGTATAAAGTCATTTATTGTTCTGCAATTTACTCACTGCTGTGCCTTTTGAAAGGAATCTAGTTGCATCCAATCTGGACGACTGTCTGTGCTGAATACAAAACTATATTTTACTCTGCTGGGCTGCTAAATGCTGAAATGTACAAGAGAAGACTGTACATTTGAATTGCCGTCAATTGTCAAGTTTTATGATTGTATTTTAATAATAGTAATTTAACATTCCGATTGTCCAATATTCACTTTAAATGATAATAAATAGAATTGTTTTGCTTTTTTCCTCCATACTTTGTGTGATCCAATATGATTTATAAAGCTAAATTATAAAATCTAAATTTGAATGTGTTTATAACAAATATTAGCTGATGATGCCAATGTAACTGTCATTTGCATAATTCAGTACTCGTTCAGAACCAAAACATTAAATATTTGCCCACAGAATGTATGCATGATTTATGATTCTAAGCTCATTATGTTCAGAGAAGAACCTTGGCCAGGATGTTTAAAATGGTTTAAATGTTGCTTCCTTTATGTGAGCCTCATAGTTAAAGTCCAGACAAATCTCCTTTATATTCAAAAACATGATCCTTGAACTTCTCCCAGATGACTCCAGTTTTTCACATAAAAGGAGAGCTTTTGAACCAAGGCATTTGACGCTTAAAATTCCTTGGAATCAACGCACTTGTACTTTAATCCTGCCGGCATAGTCTTTACAGTAGGAATCCACAATTGGATTAAATGGGTCAAGTTGGGTCAAATATGCAATATAGCTTTCTACCATGTTCTGTTAGCTAATTCTACTGCAAATTTCTGAGCCTAATAAATATTAAGATAATATCACAAACTTAAACAATCTGTGCAGAATAACAATGGGATGGTCTTTAAAAAACTGAACTATATGTATCATTAGCATCGAAACATGAAGCGTCCTCCGGTGAAGTATTCTCCTCATTTGTAAAGTCTTTAACATGTTGTCAGGGGCATCCACTCGCCGCTCGCTGTCCGCTCATCTTTAAGTATTCATTGATTTTAGCGTGACTTGGCAAAAACCCCAGAGATCGACTGGCCACAATCGTTGCAGGCGCTGATCAGACAAAGTAGTACATTACCAGCAAAGGCTACATTTTGAGATGACAGAAGTAACTACTTTTTTCTCCTTTGTTTCTGTTTAAAGGAGCGCTATAGGGCAAGGATCTTCAGCCACCTGCTGGTCCATTCACGGGCACAGGCAAGTATCAATTTAAAATGTTTCCTTTTAGTCAAATAATCATTTGACGAGTATAAAACGTTTTATGCAGGTTTAAAGGCAATCACGACTTGGTCAACAAGATGAAATTAAAGCATAATGGCTATATTTAGTACCAGCGCAATGAAAATATTCAAAGCAGAAATATGTTTTGAATGGAAGTCCTCACTCATGTCGATTTCAAACATTCCATGTCACCCTTAATTAGATTTAGTCTGCACCAAGAACAAGGAGCAAATATTTAACACATGCTCTGATGTTTACAATGACATTCAGTGATAAAGCTAGATTATTATATTCTTATAAAACAATTACAATGCTCCACCGAAACGTCACATCAAAACTTGCTGAACGCCATTGTCCGATTTGGCACCGTTTTGGACAAACCTCATTTTTGAGATTTCGATCAAATTTACTCTTGGAATATATGTTCATGATGAATATTTCTCTTCATCAGAGTCTGTTCAAATGATACATTAAGATTGCTAATACATAATATAATCAATGAAATAAATAATAATAAAATATATGAATAATAACAAGTCTATATTAAGTCTGACTTAAGATGTAAAATGGCTAACTTTAAGGATAAATAGCTGTCTTGATATATCTACATTCAAACAGAGAAAGAACACACAATTAACACGTTTTAAAGAGTAAAAGGTGTTAAAAGGAAAGGGTGCCAAATCGGACACACAGCATTTTATTGTGAAAAGCTTGGTAGCGCTGATGACTGTGTTTCCTGTTACCTTCTGATTGGTTGATACAATCATGTTCCTCCATGTTGGCAGGAAACTGCTACATCTCTGCCTGGGTCTAAAAAAACAACAATGCCCAAAAAACCACACACCAAATAATAGATTGGTCTTTGTACCAGTCCCAAGCATGGATAAATAAAATGGCATAAAGGGCATCTGATGTAAAAAAAAATATATGTAGCAAATCAATATCATGTAAAGCAGTTTATAGTTGTCCAGAGCCTTCACCCAGCTGGCCAGTGTGAGTGGGAAAACTGGTGGGGGTTGTCGAGGCCACACTTATTGTAGATTGGCAGCCACTTCTCTGCCACTCCTCCTGTTTGCCCCAGGACAGATTTGGCAACAATGCTGGCTTACCATCACCAAGTTTAACGAAAGAGTCTTGAATGAATAATCAGCTCAAGTAAAGCGCTTAAATAAGAAACGATATTGTTTAAAGAAGACATATTATCCTTTTGTCGGCTCTATAGGTGCAATCTATTACACCTGTGGATCCTTATTTTATATTATAGACATAAATCGCAACACTAATCAGACTTCCGGGTTGAAAACTGCAGCACCGGTTTCCGCCCGCCTCTTTAGGCTTCGTCACCACAAACGTCGTCTCAACCAGACCAGGCTGACGGCCCCGACTCTGGAGAGCTGCAGGGCGCGAGAGAGACCGCCTGAATGACGAGGCGACGCTGCAGAATCCTACGCATGTCACGGTTTAAGAAAAGACAATGAGAGAACAAACCTGTGCTAAGCAGAGGGCATGTGTTGTGGGTCAGTGAAAACGGAGACTGTTGGAGCATTGGTGTCATTAATCAGTATAAAGTATAAAGTATAGAGTATAAAGATTACTCAAACGTGCGTGTTTATAATACAACAAAATACAACTTTGAGAGACTAAATGATAAGGAACAATATTTGTAACATGGTTAAAAGCTTGTATGTTGATTTAGCATAAAATGTCTTCTTTAAAAATATATTTTTTCCACTTTCCATTTAGCCACTGTAACAGGCCTGTTTTATTGGCAATAACAAAGGCAACTTAAAGGTGCACTAACTTTTCAGGTGAAGCTTGTCTCCAAGGAGATGGTATTGCTGTCCCTACATTCCTCAATATGGCTTTACATTTATTGATCACCATGGTGAAAAGCTGGAGATGCCTAGTTAAGCCTGGTGAAGTTACACGTGGAGAAGCAAGCCTGTCTTTTTCAGTATTTTGTAGTGATAAAAGCACATGTAATTCAATATAGTTGTGATGCATAAGTTCAATGCCAAATTGGGAAACATTCCAGACAAAGCAATAACATCAGAAAGGTTAGTGCACCTTTAATTACCTCTAAATTACAACGTATGGGATCTCTTTAATGGATGGAAGTAGACGTTTAGATTATCCTATATGTATATTATTTTAATTTATTTAATTTTTTATTTCTACCTTAGCACAGAACCGTAACATTTACCCATAGCAAACTGCTTTAGCATGTAGCCACCGAGCTAACCGTTGTGTAGCTAAACTTGGACATTGACGTTGCCATGGAGGTCGCAGTGGACATCGCAGTTAATCCGTCTTCGTTCCGCTCTTTTTTTCTATTGCAAATCCGATTGTTGCAGAGGCAGGAGAAGGTGGAGAAAAGCGCTTTCCTGAATCGCGTATTCATAAAGCAATATATTATGGGATTGACACAAGCCGAGGAGTAGGACAATAAGTGGATGAAAGAAATAGGTGCTCCGGATAAAGCTTTGAGGATAGTTTTTGGGTCAAACGCCTTCCAAGTATTGACGATATATAACGGCATCCAGCAAATGAAGAATAGAGCTACGATGACCATTAGCATGCGTACGACTCGCCGTTTAGCTTGTAGCTTAGCCTGGGAGGCGTTGCTGCGGGCGCGCTCGGGTTTGCGCTCTTTGGAGGAGGAGCGAGTGGGCATTTCGACTGAGGAGGGGGTCTTCTTCTGGATGTAGCAGCCGTCATCGTCGTCAGAAATCATCGGGCGGGTCGCACCATTCTGCTGGCCTAAGAAGATGAGAAAAAGAAACAGGAATGTACCAATAGTCAGACGTTGATATTGACAATTCAACAATAAAACACTTAAAGCTTACCTAACATTTCTTGTAAGTTCAGATTCATTTTACCCACACACAACATTTTTATAGTAGCAATAAGTGCAAACAACACCTGCATGGTACTACAAATTATTTTTATTAAATGAAATTTGGAGAAAATAATTGTTTGCCAGTGGCATGCGGTCAGGCCAATCAAGGCAATCAGTGATTGGCCAATAAAATCTAAAATTTCTGTGTGTCACAATTATATATGAATTGTTCTAAAATATATCCAAATAAGCCAGTTTTCCCCTCACTTCTGCTGCTGAAGCTTGGCTGAAGTCAGTGTCTTTTACTGGCCACTACAGGCCGCTGGGCATTACTGCGCGGGAAGCATGGTTCTGCTTTTCCCACAGCGGCTCAGTCTGTGACCGTGTTGCTCCGCTCTCTAACGTGAGCTTTTAGAACGCAGAGCAGAAAGCAGCTTCTTTTAGAGGTCTACACATGCGCTCTGAGACACACCGCCTCAAACCATAGATCTGTTGCTCAAACCACGCTGAATAAACCTGTGTGGGAATCAGGGACGTTTGCAGCTTTTGCCCAAACTGAGCATGTGCGAGGAGAAGCGACGCAACAGCAGCGCCAAGTTTCAACAAGCGGACTTAAAAACTATCTTTTAGGGACAAGTCCAATGATCAGACGTTAGTTAGAAATACAGGCAGTCATTTAACAACATAGAACGCTAATTTGTGTAATGAATTGCTCAGTGAAGTGAGCTTATTTAATTAATTTAGCCCCATGATGGGGTATGACGGTTTAACTCAATAGGATTGGCGTTCGTCCTTCATGTGGGCGACCCAGGCTCTCAGCCCACCCTCCAATTTTTTTTTCACTTTTGTATTATGCACTAAATATTGATGAACACCCCACTTCTGCTTGCCCATCCATAAAAGTCACCGCAAGCTACAAACTCCTGCAAAAGAATTCGGATGATGCAAAGGTTTTTTTTTTAATAATACAAGTTGTGACCATATTTTATTGATGCCACTTGAAATGAATAAAAGAAGTGAGACCGCATACAAAACAGGTTCCAATCAATAACAAAAATCATCACTTTTGGTTGTTCTGGCTTTTTGGGTTAAAAAATGTAATCAGATACTGTTATTTCAATCTGTCTCTGCGTCATGGTTACTAAAAACTGAAAACCACATGTTATTATCATCAACCTAAATTCATTATGTCCATCGCTTTTGTCCAGCACATCTTTCCCTACCCAACTCTTTCTGCCCTTTGTCATGGACCAACAATGTGTTCAGCAGTGCCTTAATGGACTAACTATCTTAGATAAGATAAAAATGATATAATGATAATATATTCATTATATCAGAAGATATGAAGATATTCGTCCCAAAGAGGGGAAATTCCAATGTTGTAACTAGGGATGGCCTGATATGGATTTTCTGAGCCATATTTGTGTTGGTGCTGTGGCCAATAATCAATACTTACTTACACCGATGTTAAGAGTTTAAATTCCATAGCAAGACCAACAATTGCATGTGAACTTACAGTAAGTTTTCACTTTTGTAAAAATAATAAAAGTATTTATCAGGGATATAAATCATTGTGTACGTACAGCCATATTATCAGCCAAATGTTTCTTCCATTTCTATTTTTACTCTTTGCTCTGTTTAAAAAGACAAACTGGGAATGACACACTGATGGCAGAGCAGAACTTATATTGGTGCCAAATATCAGCAAAATGTTCAATACTGGACAAATAATGATATCTGGGGAAAACCACAGTTACTGATATCACAGATAACCCCAAAGCAGGAAAATAAAACAAATTAAGATAAATAACAATTACTTTTTTTTTCTTTATTTTTTAACTATTAAAATATACTTTAACTTAATATACAACAATGTGCAAGTAGAGTAAAACGATAAGACTAGAAAAATTTAAAGGCTGTGACTGTTTTGCATGAAAAATAGCCTACTCATATCTGCTAGAAACAGTCTTGCTCCTGGGCAAGTTAATGATTGAAATTTAAATATTTATTTTACCAAATGATGATTGAGTAGTGTTATATGAAAGAGCCCATGGTAATAAAGGAGGCCAATAGTTCCACAGTTACATTTTTCAGGTCTTGAGTAATGGAGCCCACTCTTACGTCAGCCAACGCTTTGGTGCCTCTTCCCACGATGAGTACGTCTAGTGACAAAAACTTGTTTGTTCACAATCTGAGGTTTGTGTTTCTTGGTAAAAAAAAAATAAAAAAATATTTCAACAATGTAAATCCAAACGTTTTGACTGACATCCGGAAGTCATTTCTAATCTGAATGGACTGGACCGAGAATCAGGGATCTTCTTTTTTTCCAGAAACAAATCCTTCACACTTCTTTCAGTCCTTCAAACGGTTTGTGGCTTTAAGATGAGTCAGAGCTGTGGTTGTTTGGTTCCCCCAGTCAAATGCTCCTTGGAGCCTTCTTCTGGACCAATTTATTTAAGGGCAGAATAAATGTTTCGCTTCAGATTGAACATGACTTCCGAATCTACCATTGACCACTTTTGGACAAACTCACTCCTTCACATGATTTAGTTTGTCACATTTTTGTGCCTAGATTAATGTTTTGCCGCTTCAATTACATTCACATCAAATTTCTGATCTGATGCTACGTTCAGACACTGTACTGTACTCTTAAACGTACTCTTGAACAGTAGTTTTAGTAGTTCACGGGAGTAATTTCTTGAGACACTACGTTGTACTTATATTTGAATCATTTTCTTTTGAAGTAATATTAGAGTAACAATTTTGCATACACTGTGTCTTCCACTAATCCATATTGTCGTGCTGCCTTTTTGTGTGTGTGTGTGTGTGTGTGTGTGTCAAACTGAAAAATAGGTAAAACTTTTAAGAAAAAATAGTTCAGTTTCCATGGTAATAAACTTGAAGTGTGACTCATCAAGCCAGGTTTAGAAACAGACTTAGTGAGTGAGAGAGAGAACGCGAGAGAGACGGAGGAGGAGATCGATTGGTGGAAGAAATGTTAATTGCACACAAAGGAATTAGTCAGGGTTGGCTAACAAACAAATTAGCTCAATGGCCCGCTAAAGCTGCATTTGAAAGGACTAAATGATTTGGAAATAATGTAGTGAGTGTATAATTTTGCTTCACTCCCAGATGTCTCCTCAGACGTCTGTATTTACCCGGGACAGTCCCAGTTTTGAGCCTTGTGTCCCATGTCCCTGCAGATGTATCCAAAACCATTGATTTGTTCCAGTTTTATACAAGACATGTCCCAGTTGTCCCGGTTTTTGACAACTTTTGAGATCACAAACACAAAAGAGGGGAGTATATGGCTGTTTCTTTAGCCAAAATAGAGAAAATCTGTCTTTAGAATCACCAGGACACAAAAAATGCACTTAGTTCCACTGAAATAATTATCTCAGATTATATACTGACTCACAAGTGAGCCGTGAAAGAGGTGTGAATGAGCCATGAACCTAGTGCATAAAAATGTACTTCATTACCCGCCAGTGCGTCTCAGTTTTTAATTTTGACATTCTGGTCACCCCACTCTGAGTAAATGTTATGCTTAAGTTTGAAAGGACTGATTTGTAGGGAGACAAAAAATAGTCCTTCACCTTAATTTCAAGACTTTTTGGCCAATATGTAGTTGTATTGATGGGATCAATTTTAAATGTTTCTACTTTTTACTTTTACAAGAAAGAGCCAATTTTTGGGTAATATTTGCAGTAGTTGTACTTCTATTTAGTGTCTCTCGACCCTCGCAGTGTCTGTGAACAGAACGTCTGCGTTCTAAACGCTGGTACAGCCTCATTAAAATGATAGAGCGTTTACATTAGTACCAGATTGCATGTGTGCACAGCTGCACTAAACTCATCACTCCTGGAGAGATCTGCAAAGCAATGTTTGGTCTTATAGTGGTTCAAGTAATGGTGGGACTATATGTTGTTGTAATTACAGTCAAGTACTTTAGCTTCTAATTGAGTAATAGCAGTAGTATTATAAGCGAATATAAGTAAAAGTCCAGTAGTAGGAGCAAAAGATATTAAAACTACATTTAGTTTAGAACTTTTATAAGTACTCGGGTAATTGTTTGTAGTTTGCTGTAGTAACAGTACTTACAGTGGCAGTGAAGGTATTAGTGGCAAGAAGTATAAATGAGTTTTTTTACTTTTTACCGACATTTTGTGAACAATACTGTGATGGCAGTTTCCCCGAGGCTTTCTATAATTTAACAGACGAACAAATAAAACAGAACAGAGCCCGAGGTGTGAGCCTGTCCCAGTTTATCACCTCCTACTGCTCCACACCTGACAAATTTAAATCTTTTATTATTTGGACTTTTAGGGGGGGATTCGTTCTGATTTTTGTGAAACCCAATAGTTTATTTAGAAATAGAAGCTGTGAAGATGTACTAGTAAAGACTTCAATGCCACACTCTGGAATATTCTAAACACAGCAATAACATCTACATAGACCCTCCACCAGAAATGTTACACAGTGCACCTTTAAGAACATCTGCCAATTTTTGTAGTTGTGGATTATAAATTCTGCTGATATTTTGGGCTGATATGTAGAGCAGGTTTATCATGAAAATGCAAGTGATCTACAACCCCATTACACTATGAAGCCAAATATATATATTACGTTTTATATATAGTGCATAAATCACAATTCTACAGGGGGTAATAGAATTTCCTTTATTCTGGTGTAATTTTAGATATAATATTATTAGCAATATTCTTAGTTTATATTAGAGCCCCCGCAGTCCCCAAATGTCCCGGCTCCGCCCCTGCCCCAGCATCACCTGAAGCCCTTCTCCTGCTCTTCTGCAGAACAAATCGAGGCTCTAGAAAACACGACACGCTGCAAACGCGTTCCTTTGCATTTATAAAAACACGATTTAGAAGGTCCAACCACTGGCTTTGTGCACGCCGCGGTGATGGTTCCGCGTGGCAGCCCAACGCATCGCACACCTTGTTTTCATTCACTGTTTCTGATTGAATATGAGTCATATTTCATCATCCAAAGACCATTCTGCTCCTTGTGGACATCGTCTGCTCTCAGCTGTGCCCCGCATCTGTCTCCGTCTGTTTACACTGTGGCTTTTACGATGTGTTACAGCTCAGTTTTACCATCGTTGTGAGACACGTTGGTGCTTTCACTTTCAGAATCACTGCTTTGTCGCTTGTGCTCTTCTGGTAAGAACGTTTTTGTCATATTTTGATTTATCGTTCTTATCGTGAGTAGTAAAGTGACCCCCCTGTTGGGAATAATCCTCAGTCTGCTCTCCGTGACTTATCATTGATTGTTCGTGTTTGATAAAAGCTCTGTTAGCTTACTCACGCAGCTGGTGACTTGCTTGTGTACAAGGACATGCAGCAACACCCAGATGATGGAACCAACATCACGCAGTCTGCAATAGTACGCCTGTGGAGACTCATGCCAAGCCTGCTTTACCGCAAAGGGCCTGTTTGCCAGTCTGAAAAGTCTTCTGTGAGCGTTTTGGAAAGAAGACTATAGTGAGTCGTGAAGTGGGAAGGCACCTACATTTCAGATGAATGTTAATTTGATCGAAGCATGTCTTACTGTGGTATGTAGGAATCAATCCAGGTAAAAGTCAATGTCTTCAAAGTAGGTGTCAGCGTCCCATCAAATTTGTGCTCACGGCGTGAAATTCTCTGCGCGATCATGTGACTGAGATCTTTGAATTAAATGTTTTAACTCTATATCGGCTTGATCACGCTCGCAGCCGTGTGCAAGCAGCTCAATCCTGTTGTTGTTTGGAGATGATTTCTCCTGCTTTGTGAAGATCTGAATATGTAGAATTCAGTTCTCGTTTGACTTCTCTTAATGCTCTATCTACACTTGGTATTTTGTGATTGTTTTTTTCAGAGGGTGCTAGCACTTCCAAACTTGTATGGAGACACTGGTCTGTTGCTTCGATAAAACTCATATTGCAAAAACATTTGAAATTTGCTTAATTAGGACTACGGTTGAAAGCTTAGCAATTTATGTCCCGCAGTAATTAGCTAAAGGGTCCTAGGAAGTGGATACATTTGTATTTTCACAAATTCCTTAAATATGAATAAATTGGAATTAAACTATTTTGGTTTTAATTGTGATTTCTCAAATTGGTTAGAATTGTTTAGATGGTAACTGATCACAACTGAGGCTTGAATAAAGCTTGTAACCTGGAGTAATAAAATAAGATTCAATAAATCAAAGCAATTTATTAGATTAGAAAGGTTTAGAGGAAAGTCAGGTAGTGAGAAACTTTGAGGAGGAAAGATGCAGAACAACTGCAGAGGTGGGACAGAGGTGGGACAGAGGTGGGACAGAGGTGGGACAGAGGTGGGACAGAGGTGGGACAGAGGTGGGACAGAGGTGGGACAGAGGTGGCTCTCCTTTTCCTGTTTGTGGGAGGAGCAGGGTTCACACAGAGCGGCGCCGGAAGGTGGGTTTATGAAAGTAACATTGAGACGTCCCTCTTTGGAACATGTTACAGACTCTCTGGCCTCTATTGCGGGAGCACATGGTCCAGAGTCAGATGCGTGCTGTGACCTTTGAGGTCACAGAGAGCGGAAGAGGGAGGAATGTATGTCCTCACAGTCCAGCAGACAATAGAATACTTTGCAAAAATATATCGGTAATAATACTTTGATACTGGATAATTCACAGTTATTAAGTATTCACCATAAGGCCTTTTAGAAATTCTATTTAGCATAGAAAAATAATGTATACATATGGAAGGCAAGGCAAGTTTATTTGTAGAGCACAAATCATACACAAGGCTTCACACAAAGACATGACAGAAATCACAAAACCGTTTAAGACATGAAAAAGAAATGTGCAGATAAAAAAATATGCAATACATTTGACTATAATGAAGAGAAAAAAAAGGCACCTTTTGCGTTTTCACAGCGATCGAACAAAAGCGGACGCTAGATTTGATGAACTGCTTGGGAAATTTGAACTGCATTTTTCTGTCTCAACAGCTTTTTGTTTGCTTGGATCAACTCAACACTTTAGTTGTGTTTAGTGGTTCCTCTTTTCCAGAATAAGTTTACTCACATTCTCATGCGAGGTGTCAAATATGTAGTGTTTCTACTGGTCCAAGGACTGTGGTTTTATTCTTGTCCTCCCACTTATGAAAGAGGGTGATGTTCAAAGATGATATTGATTAAATATTTGGATCAAGATTTCGATAAGTTTAATTTCTATGTTTCAATAGCTATGCGGGGCACCACCTTTATCTAGGCAATTAGCAATTATCAACTCAAATATTTAAATTAATTAAATTCCAAAAATGAATAGTTAGTTAATCTGTAGGTTGTGAGAACGTAACCGTGACATTGGCCCCTTCATAGACTGTGGTTTATGAAGATTTATTGACCAAATTACAGATAAATAAGAATATGGAATGTGAAAATGAGTCATTAACAGATGAAGACCTGGATACTGTTGTTCTAGATCCATCTAGATGTGTGTTAGAGTTAATGTTGGCACTAAGATGATCTTATCAGCCAAACTGTGAAATATGTGCGTTAATACGACCAGGAGCTAGAGCTGTGTGAGCCAGCTGAAGTTGGGCCGTGGGTGTCTGCATTGATGGAGCTAATGACTCCAGGGTTCAGCTCTGCAGGGGTCACACAGGGAGGGACATGGGCCACTTGGTCTGAAGCTCTGGCTTTGACAGCATCAGGCTGAAGAAGCGCTCTGAGGCTTTCCTGCGATGATGAAAAGGCAGTAGCACTGATCCACAGATGAGGAAGATTGTCTTGGATCCAGATTTTGTTTGAGCATGCTCGAGTGTGTTTCAGTTCAATTGACATCACACTGATGGGCACAGTTTACTTATGGGTGAGAAAGTAATGTAACCCAGCTGATAAAGTGCATTATTTTTTTAATTAGGTCAGTTATCTACTGTATTTCCCCCATTACCATGGTAGCCAAAATCTTGCAATACTTGCGTCAACCCCCCACCCGGAAGCGTTGGAATAAACAGAACAACTGCGCACCCTTGGGTGGGACGTCAGGAAGGAGAACGGCTGCAGGTAGACCAACTACGAAAAGCTCTCGTTTCATGTTTTTGCGAGTTGTAACAAGGTGTTGTGTCCCTCAACTTGCAGAAGCCTCCGCTGTATTGTCTCCTTGTGTGTTAGTATATTGAAAGGAACTTGGTGAGTGTTAATCCAAATGTTTACCGGCGCTAGTTGCTGCTAATGCTATATGCTAACACAATCCATCGTATGTTTCTGATATGTTTGCCTTAGGGTTGGCCTGTGTAGTGTGTTTCAACCAAGGCGGCCCCTGGATTTTGGCGGCAATGTTCACCAATCAGACAAATGCAAGTGTGTAGGTCAGCTGACATGCAGCCATTGTTTGAACATTAACCAGGCCACATAGTTACACAGGGAAGAATGTGCACAAGACGAGTCATAAAACCGTTTAAAGAACATGCAGAACAACATTAACATTATGTACAGTAAACTCATCTTGTGGACAAAGTCTGCAATCAGATGAGTGTTTAATAAAACAGCAGTCTTTTTGCTGAGTTCATTTCATTCCAGTTTCAAAATGACAGAAAGTGGTGAGTTATCTAGCAACCAAGAGCCTAATGTCCAGCATTTCCCTTTGCGAGTGACTCAAAATTGGGCTACAGTTATGAGACCCCTGCCTTAGGCACTGCGCATTATGTGCGCAATGGGAGCGGTGGCACTGCATATGCTGAAGATTTAAGGCTAAAAGTTGATGTTCTATAAAGTACAAAAATCTGCCCTGGATCTCTACTGTGGATGTCGTATTTATTTCCATTTGCAAGATAAAAATATGGCTGTAGAGATTCCATTAGTAGTAGATTTTGTAGTAATAGTAGCAATAGCAGTAGCTGTAGTAGTGTCAGTGTCAGAGTATCAAAATCAGCAGTAGTAGTACTAGTTGTACTAGTAGTAGTAGTTGTACTAGTAGCTTTAGTACTGACCTGCCTCCTGGCTCAATTCAAACTGCATCCCTTTATAGAGTTCTCTAGAAATGAGTCCGTAGGCGACCATCATCACGACACCAGGGATGAAGAAGAGCAGGAAGAGTAGGATCATGTACCTGCAACATAAAGGAGCATGGGTAATGGAGTCCAAGTACTGAAAAGTAAAACATTAAAACTATAAAACAGAAAAAAAAAAAAAATGCTAGCAATCAGTATTTTTCCCTATAGCTGTTAGCATTAGCCTGCAAAACGCAAGTGATGAATAATGTAGTGCGTTTAGGCTGGTACCAAGCCATCGCGCACATTTGGGTGAGCTCAAAGCCATGACAAAAGTCATTGTCAAGTGCATGAAACTTATGGCATTTTCTTTTAGATAATAAACTTGTGAAACTTCTGAGCTAAAGGCTAACTAATTTAAATTGAGATTTATGATGTGCTTCTGGTGAAAATCTTGTGACACTGAACAACCTCTTTTAAATTACGGTGAGGAGACCAGATACATGACATAAATATCAAATAAACATTTGCTATACTAACCCTAATATGGGGATAGGCTTCATCATTCATTTGTATGTGAAGAAACGTTCAATTTGAAGTAACTCCGGAGCATTGGCTCTATAGTAGATCTAAACCAGCAATAATTCAAGACAATAACCCAGGGCTAATGCAGAATTTAACATCCAAGTAAGCTAAATCTGGTCTAAAACCTGTTCTAAATCAGGACAAAACTACAATTAAACTTGGACAAAGCTAGATCTTGACACAGTTTAAATTCTCTACTAAATCAGGACTAAACCAGGACTGGAAAAAACGATCAGTCTTAAGTGCATACCAGAATTATCTGAACAAGGTCTAATGATCTTTATTTGGACTAGAACCTAACTAGGACTAAAAAAACTACAACTTATACACAATCTAAGTTTAACATAAGATTAAGTCTATTCTCAAACTATATTTTCTACTTCCAAACTCCAGGGAAGTTATTTTTTCTGTGATGAGTTTGAAGCTGTTATCAGAAGCCACCTCCTGGTGCTCGTACCCTTCATTAGCTCTGATCTACACCTGACCGCACAGGGCCGGACTTTCTTTGACAACTCCACAAATTGGCACCTTTTGAACCTAGAAAACCCTCTGCGCTATATATTTAAACAGGATAGAGAATGGCCTTATGGGTAGTCATGAAACAACTGTTCACTATGAAGTGTTCAGAGCATGATTGAAAGTTGTTCTCTATGTGGACGAATTTGATCTAATTTAATGAGTTGTCTAATTCAAGCAGGACTAAAGAGCGTTCTGAGTGGCTACTACTCTGCGGCTGACTCGCTACGGAGCGTGGAGGTTCGGTGGTCCATTCTCGGCTTGGACTGAACCGGCTGGAGGCTGCTCCATGCGGCCAGAGATGCAGCACACTGTTCTGTCAGCAGCCTCGGACAGTAGCACTGACTGCTCTGTCTCAAAAAAGGGTCAACAAACCACAGTCAGTCTATCTGCAATCTCATGCCCAGAGCCCGTCACCCGTCAGCGGCTTTGGCTTTGTGCAGCACCCAAGGCAAAGCTGCTCTGGCCCCGGAGAGCGAAGAGCTTGCCACAAAATATATTGTATACGAGATAATTACAAGATAAATACTTTTGTGTGAGTACAATGCTCTTCCATACGTCTATTATTACAAATACTAAAATGTATCCGTCTCAAAGCAGCCAACAAATGACATTGGTCAAAAGCCTTTGGAGAAGTATAACTCCAGATTTGAAAACACAAGAAATAATTAGATTTATTTCTCCTACAAAAGTGAATGGCAGGATGGCAGATTTAATCCAAAATACTGCCAAAAAAGTCCATATGGCATCGTCCATCAACTGAGAAAATTCTGAAAATAAAAGAGGGAAATTTTGAGTGACGTCCAGATGGTTTGGTTTGACATTTTGCATTTATTCAATTATTTAAAAACCTGGCCCCAAAGCTTGAACTGCAGAACTGCACTGTCATGGCTTGCCGTGGCCATCCATTTGGCCAAAGTTAAAGGTGCATTTTGTGACTTTTCTGGTGGGGGGTCTTCTACCTGCTTGCAGCTTGTAGATGGAATTGCTTTGCCTGGAATGCTCCATAATATGGAATGAAACGTATCTATCTTACATTTATTCCATTACTCGTGTACAATACACAATTTTGACTAAACTAAGACGAGACCAAGAACTGAACCAAGACTAAACCAGGACTAACAAGACCAACCGAAGCCTAAATCAGGACTAAACTGGGGCTAAACCCAGTGTGAATGCAGACTTGCATATATTACTATTGCTCATTGAGTCATTCACTCTTATTCATGTTTCCGGTAAGCTTTATATTCTGTTTTCCTCATTAAAAAAGCTTTTTTATAGTGTTTGATTCAGAGCTTTTTAAATGCATCAAACACATTTTAGAACAGGTGGAGATCACAGGGGTCATTATACTATCAATCAACAGCTGGTTTTCAGTCTATGCTTTATTTAGCAGGCACAAACTGCTCTAAACCAGTGCTATAGGACCAAAACCCGGACTAAACCAGACATTTTTATTCAAGTGAAACCAATCCCTAAAAATAATGTTCATTTGTAGATTTTCTGATTGGGTATTTCTTTCAAAAACAATAAATTACCCAGAACTAAACCTGGATTGAATCAGGACCTAATCAGTACAATACGGAAAATGTATGGACCAAATTCCTAAACCCACCCACCCACCTGAGGTCCAGACTTGTGTAGTGGTCTTATAGTTCAAAACGGAATAATTCTCACATGTTTAGATCCTCAGTGCGGGTTTCTATATGAACTCACTCTGTTTCAACTGTCAATATGTCAACAACATAAGGTCACAGTCAGAGGTTGTGCTAAATGTTACTTTAAACACACAAGGAGAGCTCTATAGTAGATCTAAACCAGCAATAATTCAAGACTAAACCAGGGCTAATGCAGAATTTAACATCTAAGTAAGCTAAATCCGGTCTAAAACCTGTTCTAAATCAGGACAAAACTACAATTAAACTTGGACTTGGTAAGAAATTCTGTACCAAAATAGGACTAAACCAGGACTGAGCTGGAATTAACTAAACTAGGACTAAGCAAGATGTAAAAGACTAAACTAGGAATAAATTAAAAGTCTTAAGTGCATATTTTTTTTAAAAATGGACACACGTTATTTTGTTCAGGTCTAAAGCACATCTTTTAAATACTGAGCACTGCAAACTGTTAATATCCTACAAGAGTTGCACTAAACCAGAACTGAACCATGATTAGACCAGCACCAGACCAGGAAATTTATGAATGGTTCAGCATTTGTGGCTTTTTTGTTATTTCTTCTGATCTTAATCAGGATTAAACCAGGTCTAAAGAACATATTTTAAAACTCAAGAGCTGAAGTAAACCAGAAGTAAACCAGCATTAGTCTGGGACTAAACTACGACTTGACCAGGGTTCAACCAGGTCTAAAGCAAATCTTTTAGAAACTGACCACGGCAAATTGGGATTATCCACAAGAGTTGCACTAAATCAATATTAGATCATGGTCAGATCAAGAATAAATCCAAGCAAAGTCAGAATAAATCAGAACTAAAGATACTGACCACTGCAGAACAGGAACTTATGAAGAAAAAAATGTTGTTTATTAAGAAAACATCTGTTACGCTGACGTCAGCTGCTCACGTAGCTGACGGCCCCATGATGCCCTGAGCATGGAAACGCAGGCCGCCGTAAATATGAATGTGAAGATAAAGAAATATATATCTTTTTCTTTTTGTCAGGCGACTTTGTTAGTGAGATGTATTTACATGTATTGGCTACAACCTGAACGTAACTGAGCCAAAGAGCTCCTAGATATCAGTCTGAGTCCAACAGCAGGTGTCTGTCTCACCACGCCTGCTCGGCCTGACTGCTGGGCCAGCTCAGCCTGCACATGTGCCCCTTGGCTCCTCCGGGTTTGTTGAAGCACTTGATGATGCTGAAGACGGGGTAGGGCACCATGAGCAGCAGGGACAGGGCCCAGGTCAGAGCGATGACCTTGTAGGCGTGGGACCGAGTCTGCCACGAGCGCGATTTCAGCGGGTTACAGATCGCACTGTACCGCTCGATTGCTATGGCAACCAGGCTGAAGGTGGAGATGCTCACTGAGATACCTGCAACAAGAAAATACCAGAAAATTAATCCAAACAGTTCAAGAAGCGTACAATTCAACCAAGAACACTGCATTTCCTTCTCGTTCTGACCTGTCGCCCGTTTACACTAAACATCATTTATTTTTACTCAAATTTTCTCCAATAAATATACTCTCTCTCCAATGTCCTTCATCCTGTCATTTAAACCTGCCCCATCTCCGCTGCAGCAGCAGATCTATTAGCCTCCTCAGCCTCACCTCCACTTCAAACGCCTGGTGGAAATGCATTTCAAACGTTATAGCATAACGATAGTTTAGACCTGTTTGGATTTGGTTGAATCCGGTTTTTAGTACCAACATTTTTGGTACCAGTAGTACCTAAACTCTTTTTGGTATTGTACTGGCACCTTTTAACCACTGCTCAATGTGTGAATCAGTAGTAACAGGAATACTTTAGGTGAGTTTTCTCAGATAGTCTCTGGATCCTTAACCCTCAAAAAATCTTCAAAACAACATTCACGATATTAAACATAATTCAATATATTGCTTGCTTAAAGGGGACTTATTATTCTAAATCAACTTTAATGAGCTTTTAACCTCGTTATAACAGTGTTTCTTCATTACCAGTTTATTTTGAGTGATGTTTGAGTAATTGTGTATTGCCCTGCATCTGAGGCTCGAGTGCTTAAAAGTAGTTAAAAAAGCATAATATGTCTCTTTTATGCACATTCACAATTAAAAGTAAGGCTGTTTTATAAGATAAGGATGTCTCTCTACAAGACGAGGGGATTTAAGTGGTTAGACAGAACGGACTATTTGAGCCACTCAGGAAGGAGGCTACGGTCCATACGGACCAGAACCTCCCGCAACAAGAACAGTTTCTTTCCCTCTGCCGCTGGACTCATGAACACTTCTTAAACACCTGTCACTTTAACTCATTTAACCTTCAATCACTCACTGCACTGTTTACTTTCAGAACAACAACTGTACATTTTAATGTAAAAACTGTATACTTAGTAAGCCTATTTTTATTTTGATCCTATAGTAGAATTAAATGGTTTCTTTTGATTTCATATATGTTGTTTTATCATTGTTCATTGTTTTATGTTGCACTGAATCACCAAAGTAAGTTCCAATGTTTGTGAATTCTGTTCATTGGCAATGGCAATAAACCTTTTTCTGATTCTGATTCTGAAGTCACACTGCAATGGTTCACACGCCCATTTGTGGCTACGATGAAAGCTTGTCTGAGCAAATATCAGGTTCCAGACTCTAGAGCAGGGGTGGGCAGTTATTTTTCCTCCATATTGGAATCCAGGCGAGTGGTGGAGGGCCGGCCCGCAATCATTGGTGTAAAAAATTCTCATCATTATAAGCACTTTTCTGTAAAATACTTTCTACTGAATTTATTATTCATTAATTTCATGTCATGTCATCTTTATGAAGGACACAAGTGCAGACACATGTTACAGCACCAAGACAGTTAAAAATAAAAGAAACAAAGAGTAAAACACATATGATCCCTGGGAGAGGAGGGCCGGATTAAAACAGGCCGAGGGCCTGAGCCGGCCCCTGGGGCTGCAAATGCCCAGGTGTGCTCTAGAGGAGAAAGTCACGACAGTGACTTTTTATAAACGCAATATATAAAAATTATAAAAATTACTAAATGAAAAAGAAATGATGAGTTAAAGTCCCGTTCACAGCGGAGCTCCTCTGAGGTACTTTAAGGGATGCTTGTGTTTACATTTTGATAGTGACTGGATTTCGCAATTTCCTAATTACTTTTCAGGTTATTCTTAAAGATTATCCAGCCCCCAGAATAAAGTTATGATGGAAGGACAATATCGGAAAAATCTTTACAGCTTTACAGCTTTAGTCCCACTGAAGTGGAAGTTGATGTTGCAGCTCTGTTAAAACAGAAAGTCATTAGACCAAAACGCGCCACCCCATGGTACAATGAAGAACTGCGTTCACATAAACAAAGGGTTAGAAAATTAGAAAGACCATTTTGTCGCTCCCACACGGAAGAATCCTTAAAAGCATGGAAAATCTGCCTACCGTCCTATAAGCAGGCTTTGCATAAAGACCAATCCAGACACTGTTCAAATTCGATAGAAGTCAACAAAAATAACACTAGATTTCTTTTCAGCACTGTAGCCAGGCTAACAAACTGTCACAGCGCAGTAGAGCCCTCAATCTCTTTGATGATTTTCTTCTGTTTTTTAACAATAAAATGAAAACAATTAGAGCTAAACTAGATGAAATTACTCCCACTACTAGCCCCGAACAAGCCCAAGCTGTAAAACTAGTGTCCCATATAAATCCATCAGTAACAATAGAAAAGTTCACTGCTGTTGATCAAGCAGAGACAACTTCAGCCATTATGTCCTCTAAAAGATCAACTTGTAGACATTCTACCCCTAATTATAGATTTTATTCTAAATACAATAAATCCTGAGCTCACCACAGCACTTAAACTGCACTAGTTAAAGTTATTAGCTGCAGACGATGGACTGGTCTCAATCCTGGTTCTATTGGACCTCAGTGCAGCGTTTGACACCATCGACCACAACATTCTACTGCAGAGGTTACAATGTGATGTAGGTGTCAGAGGCCCCCGCCCTCAGCCAGTTTAAATCCTACCTATCGGATAGGTACCAGTTTGTTTAATGTGAACCAGAGCTCCTCACCCTGTTCTAAAGTAACCTACGGTGTGCCACAAGGTTCAGAACTCGGTCCAATTCTGTTTACTCTTTATATGCTGCCATTAGGTCACATTATCAGAAAGTATGGCATTAACTTCCACTGCAATGCAGATGACACACAGCTGTATTTATCAATGAAACTCGATCAGACCGATAAAGCAGTGGCGGCTGGTCCGTTATGGGCGATGGGGTGACGCCCCTCCTGGAAATCAGCCAATTATGTCAAATGGTATTCAATTGTTTTGTCTAAAAACAATGTAATTTGTTCAGAATTATTTTATATTATTATTAGTTTAAATATGTAAAAAAATAAAAAAGCATCTATTTATGAAATCCATAAATAGATGCTTTGGTTATTAGAAAACCCATGAAAGAATGCTATAAAATGACATGTCTTTAAGAACAACTTTCCATATAGCAATGTTGTCTGTGATGATTCAATATTAAAATGTAAAAAGTTACACATGTAGTTCAGGTTAACTAATGCCACTGAGAAGCTGATCTTTTTGTTTGTGTTTTCTGCACTGTTTTATGAAACAGGCACCGGAACCCCCTATATTTTGTTATTTATTTTTTCTTTATTATAATTTTTTCAAATAAAAAAATGCAATTTAAATGGTCTTTTTTGACCTTCTAACTCTACCGCCTAGGATTCCAAATGAGTAACAAGAGTTATAAAATGCTTGGCTACATAAGCCTTTCAGCTTCTCTCTTGCTCAGCCCTCCTCCAGTGCAGACGTGTTTTCTCTCTGCTACTTTTGCCTTGTCTCGTCAACTTTTTTCTCTCTACTCACGGTTCGCGTGCTCACCTGCTGATCTCTGAAAGAATGAATCTGATTGATTGGTCTCTGAGTGCATTGGATAAAGTTTTTTCCCCAAGAACAGCTGCTCCGGGAGAAGCCACCTGTCCCGACGGTACAGACGCAGCGGGGTACGTACGGGACCCCTGCATCGAGCGCTTGCTTGTGGTAAGACGTAGAAGAATTATTCAGTCAATTCAGATTCATGATAGCGGGATTCCATTCTGATTGGGCTTGGAGTCGCCTTGGTCTATCGGAAAATTGTGAAGAGAGGAAAATTCACCCAGTTACTGTCAAAAAGGAGTTTGTGAAATTGAGTGAAAAGATTAAAAGACTCGAACAGACTTGAGTACAGTATGGCACAGCTCGTAGAACTGAACTCAAACATCTTAGTCCGGACTACAGAGATGCAGAAGTTGATAGTGGGATGAGTGAACTTTTTGAAAGATGGAGTAACTCAATGGTACAAACGGATCGCTACACAGAGGACCAGAAATGATTGGACTATTTGATCTGACAAAGTACTGATCAAACGAATGTATTAAAACGTTTTTTCCCCCCCTTATGTTCCAATCTCCTGCTCCTACTTCCTTATCGTCGTTCTCCCGGCCTTGGACTTGAGACCAGCTGGACAGCCAGCGAAACCGAGCCACACACACACACACACACACACACACACACACACACACGCACAAACGACAGTCATTTAGCCTTCACTCATCTATTTCTTTTCTTGTTTGTGACCCTCCCCCACAGCCACTGAACGCGTGTGACCTTGTGCAACGTATTCATAATATGTGTTGTATATTGTGTATTATTGTTATAATCCTGATCCTGATCCTGATTTTGATCCTGATTTTCATGTGGCTGTTGTAACATGGTCTGTGTGTTTGTTGGTCTGTTATTCCCGAACACATCCACAGTATGAGTTTGGTTCAGAGTTTTGAAACACAGCAGGGTCCATTTCCCTGCTCACACAAACTCCCTCGCTCGCTGCCCTTTGGTTTAGACAGACCGGGACCAGAGCACTGACCACTGAAGCCTGACATGAGCGCACACAAACCAAGCACCACTATTTGGACCCGTTTGACTGCGTCGGGTTCGTAAAAAGTGCTCCTGGTGCGTTCCACAGACAGAACTAACACTGGCTGAAAACTTTAGAGGAGAGACTGAGGGACAGAGAGGGGCGGGTTATAAAATGCTGACCGCGGTATATCGCATCGCCACGTGTAACGCGTAGACGAGTAACGCGTTTAGACGAGTTCAAATTCAGTTAGTTGATAGACTAATTTTTCCGTGAATATGAGTCGGATTTGTCGGTGTAATCCCTCTTGGATGACTCTTGGATGAGAGACGAAACGTTTTGTTTTTCTAAAAACAGAGTCCAGATGACTACAACTGAATCTTTTTCTACTATGAGTCGGATTGTAATAAAACACACAGCTTTTTAAAGTTTAACTTCCAGAGAACACGACTCAGAGAACACAAGCAAATGAGTGAGCAAGAAAGAGTAAGAGAGAGAGAGTGAGGATGAGGAAGACGCAAACTCTTTAAATGATAATTGGTTGTTATTAGTTGTTCAAATGCATCATTGGTCAGGTGCAGATCCTACATGTTGTCACCAGTTTAGAGTTTTTTCATTTTCAAACTGAATCAAACCCGCAGTCCAAATTAGACTGCAATACTTCAAGACGCAGCCTTTTTAATGGACGCGGAGCAGATCGGAGTTTGTGGAAAACTGACTGCTTGAAACGTTCACATTGATGACCAGTGGATTCTCCTCCTGAGTGGGTCCAGCTCCAGAGTCTATCTGCAAATTGAAGCGCGTCCGCCGGTCCGTCCGAGGGCGTCGGATCTCTCCTTCACTGTGGAACTCCTCAAGGTTTCTACTTTTTCCCAAAGAGGTTTTGTAGTTTTTTCATGCCGAGAAGGAGGGTCTAAGGACAGGGGAGCTTGGGACATCTGTCTAAGGACACGGGATTCTGGGATATTGCCAAGTCCCTATGAATATTGTTTAATCTGTTTTTCACTGTCGCCACTTGAGGCAACCACTGTTGTGATTTTGGCCGTTTAAAAATAAATTGAATTGGATTTAGTTGAATTAGCGATCAAGATTCTAAAATATCAAACAGGTTTGACATAAATTGTAGCTCAGGTTTGTTCATACGATGGTTCTAAGTTTAATCGTTGTTCCTGTCTCACTGTGAGACCTGCAACCCACAATTTTGAGCTATGATTTGATTTTCCCCAGTATCATAAATATTTTGCTGCAGACGATCAAAATCGTGCAGTGACATTTCTTTACAAAATGTCCAACCCTTCCTCATTCCCAGACAGCATCAATGTTGACATTATATTTTACATTCCATTTAAATCAAAATGCAATTCCCAAATGCTCTTATTGTGAACAAAATCCAATATCATTTCAATTGCTTTTAGTGCTACAAGACTCGACAGTGTGAGACAGACGAGGGATGATGCAATAGACTTAGACACAGTGGATCCTACTGGACCCAAACTGCAAGTGGGATTAGCATTTATGAATATGGAGCGGACAAGAGCAGACGAGCTGAAGAAGAGAGCCTGGTCAGCACTGGAAGAGATGGAGTTTGTTTTGTCACCCAATACATAATACGAAAGATGTAACTAGAGTGATGCGCATTAAAGCTGTTGGGTTGATGACTGTATCCAGGCTTTGAAAAACTACCATCAAGAAGAAGTTATATAATAATAATAATGATAATAACTCCCCCCGGAAGAGCTGGAGGAGGTGTGTCTCAGACTGATGTCCCCGTGCCCCAGCCCTGGATTAAGCGGGAGACAATGGATTGATGATTATTGTGAAAAGAAACACCACAATTTCATACTTCATCACCATGACCAAACAACAGTGAAATCCTTAATTTTCTTTCATTCATATTATCTAACAGATCACCATTCCTCTAGTGTGAGCAGTTTTATGAAATCAAACTTTCTTAACCCCTTATGCTTAGGGCCTTTCACCCCCCCAAAAAAACACCTACAAAAATGAGCCCCATTTAAACCTGAAGCTGTTCCTGGACCCTCTGGAGCACAAACAATTGTCTGGAGCCTTTGTGAAGCTGTGACTCTGTAGTTTTGAGGAAATCAGATTTTAAATCCCGCCTAGATTGTCTTTGAAAAATATATGAAGGAGTAAAGCTGGTGTTTGGAGTTAAGGACTGATTGACACTAGTTGAGCATTTATTGGGTTTTGACAATTCTCTTTTAAAAGCTGAAGGTAAAGTCACTAAAAATGAGTTTTAGGGACTTGTAATAATGCAAAAAAGTCCAGGCGGAATCCATATATATATATATATATATATATATATATATATATATATATATATATTATATATATATATATATATATATATATATATATATATAATATATATATATATATGTGGGTTTGGAGTACAAACTAAACTGAGGAACTTGAGAGTTTTCTTTCATAAAATGGTGGATAAAATGGAATAAATAAAGAAAAAGTCCAACGTTAAAGTAAATGTGACATTAACACAGATAAAAAGTACTTTACATTTAGGTTTACTTTTTGGAGTGTAGATTGGAGTGCCACAGCTTTGGCGTGGATTGACATTCACACAGCACATTCATACATTGTCAAAGTGTGAAGTGTCTGGCCCAAGAACACAACCACACCATCACCTAAAGCCGGCTGCTTACCAGAGGATTTGAAAACACACATAAGTGTCACGTGACTGAACGTCATAATGTAAACAAATACACAAGGATACAAGGCGGCACGAGCTGCCTTTCCACGCGCTTTTATTGAGAGCAAAAATGAACCATACAGATGAAAATTAAATTCTGCTTATAAAGCCCCAGGAGCAGTGTGTTCCCTCTGCAGCGTGAGCTGGAGCTAAGGAGCCTGTTAGACTCATTGTAGTGGAGATCATAAATGACAAACTTTACACAAACTTTACACAGCCTGGCACTGCCTCGCTGCTCTGATTGGGTAAAGTAAAGTTCATCGAAAGCCACAAAGATTCCAACATGTATTACATCACCCTGTAATCTGTGTTATATCAACTCCTAATCTTAATTTTTTTTGGAAACTAGCTATACTACAGCTAATACTGGCACATTTACAAAAATGTTGATTAATGTGCACTGTCCCAGTTCAAATAAACTAACAATAAATCAACATGTTGAAACTAGGGATTGTTAGGTTAATCAATAATTGTGATTATTCAGGTCACAATATAATCAGAAGAATCCAAAAATAATAATTGTGACAATTTTAGGAAATAATTAAGTATTTTTGTTCAACATATAGCCCCAAAAATAGGCCTAAATGTAAAAAACATTTTTTTCCATCTGGCTGTTTTTGTCACATGGGAGGAACGTGTTTTTTGGGAGGAACGTGAACGTGAACGTGAGGAACAATAGCGAGTTAGGAATGAAAATGAAAGAATACACTGTTGTTTGCTCACAGTCTCAATAATCGTGAAGAATCATTAAAACGTGATGTCTTTTCTCACAATAATCGTAACACTAAAGCTTTATATGGTGACATCCCCGGTTGGAACCTGATGATTTGGAGCTGAGACTTGACAAATGGTGGCAACAGAATCACACTGGCCCCACAGACACGACGAGAGCCACCACAAATAATCACTTTCGAGAAGCCCTACTCTAGCTCTAGTGTGCAGCCCAAAGCCAGTTGGCATCTTTTCCTTGTGTCTAATAGTTGCAGAAGAAAAAGGCTAAATATCGACATTCAAATCACAATGAAAAAATGTTTTACGATAGAGTAACTTCATTTTTAGACCATTCTTAAAATATTCAGGAAAGGTCAAATTTTCAATCAATCTGTACTTTTTTAAAAATGAATTTCAAAACCACTTTCAGTATCAATGAGAATCTGAGTATTGATCGTACAAGGTAATAGCAGTGCTGTGCTTAACCTTCTACTCGCAAACATCTTAACAACACGATCACGAAACAGATCGAGTCTCATTCATCATTCTAATTAAAATCCTTTGCCTTCCTCGTTGCTTTGTTGTAAACTAATCCTGGAACATTGGGCTGTCCAAACCGAGCGGCCGTCTTATTCTTCATGAGAGGAAGTCGTTATGAGGAGACCGGCAAATCAATCTGGAGAGAAAAACACGTTACTCACAAGTCTAACAAGGACAGAAAGGGAGATAGTGGTTCAACCAATTTCTACTCTAAATACTATTATTAGCCCGTGTAACTATTAGCATTTTTAGCAACAAAATGTTGATCCGTCTTTAAGTACGTCAATATCGGTTGCAGCAGACCGCTTGGAAGTTTGTTGTGGTTCCGGTTGTACATTTCTCATTCATTTTGGAGGCTAAGCAGATATGTGGTCACTAATGTCCATAACACGGTTGGTTTCAGTACAAAAAGCTCAAAAATTTAAATGTTTTAATAATATCATAAACAGATTTTATATACAATTATAGGTCTTTTACTTAGTTTTTCTGAATCTCTATGGGAAAAATGTACGGAACAATTACTTCAGGATCCAAGTGTTAGACGGTCACTGAGCGCCATTACTCAAAGCCCAAGTGTCAATATCAGTATTGGAACTAACAAAAGCTTGGAGAGGAGCGTCCCTTTACTATGGGCCGTAGGCTTTTTTAGACCAGACAGTGTAGAGACAGTGTGAAATGGAGACGACAAACGGACAGACATTCAGAAGGTTGTCAGAGCTGGATTCAAACTCACAACTCACTGCCTGACATATGTGCTATCCACTCAGCCACCGAGCGGCACCATTGATCATATTTCCATCTTTATTTGATTAAGAACGTAAGCAGACAATCTCATAGTACAATTAATAATAGTTTTGACTTATTGGAAAAATGATTGCTGACCAGTCGACTACTAAAATAATTGCTAATTGCGGCTGAATTGTTACCATTTCAAACTATGTATTTATACATCAGTGGATTTTTTTAGTAAGAGTTGAACTAGTTTGCTCCATGTTTCATACATTTTGTTTTGAACAACTTATTTCACTTCCATACTAAAAAATATATAATTTTTTCATTTTTGACAGCTTGATATTTGTGTAACTTTTTCCTTTCTTCTCACACAATCTTAACATCATCATAAGTCCATACATATACGTCAGCATGTGAAAACTTACTCAATACTTTTTGGTAAACAACTTTGTGCCACTAAGCCATCACTAGGCCTTTTTTTTCCTTTCAAATCAAAGTGACCTTGAAAACACCTTGCTTATCTTCTTTTTGCAAGTCTGTTTAATATGAATAGAAAGTTTCAGATTACCGCATTGCTGTTATAGAAGAATCTTATCTTGAATTGTATTTGTTTGCCTTTCATGACAGTTTGGACATGTCCAAATAAGCTGGAGCAGAAAACCAAAGGGCACTTTTCATAGTTTATCATATTTGTGGTTTAAATAAGTTTACTATGTAACTATTCACCCCCTGCCTGTGTCCATGGAGATATTACATTGGGGTGCAACTGGGGTGTCTAAACTTGTCTCATCAAGGGCTTCGTTTGAAGGAAACTCAAAGGGGAGGGCCGATTGAGGGCCAAAGCTGGTGTTCAATACAGTGAATGAATTCAAACAGGTGCATTTAGGACAGGTCACAAGCTGAACCACCAGGACATTATTCAGGCTCAGAACATTTAGGGCACTCTCAAATATTCTATATTGGGTTTGCAAAGGTAGACTTTCCCTGCTTATGTAAGTTTTTGTCAACTCACCAGGAAGTCTGAGGGCCAAAAATGTGTCTGAGGGCCATATTTGGTCTCTGGGGTCTCCATCTTAGTACTTAGTACAGTTGTATCCTCCCTCCAAAGTTCCAATACAACTGAGGTGTCGATCCATAGCAATATGAGGCAAAAGGTGAACATACCTGGCCTAGAATGTCTCACAATATCACATTTTCAAAAAATATATCTGAAATTGAATTGCTGGACTATAGATACGTTTATGTATTTCAGGGAACAACAACATTCCAAGCAAAGCTAACATCTCTATGTGGATAAGTTGGTGGTGAACCTCCATCATAAAAGGTACTGTAAATCACCAAAAAGTTGACAAAAATCCTAGTCCTTTAGTCATGTTCTCTGTTACAAACAGGGAACCTGAATCAATATCCATAAATTTCACAAAAAGAAACTATTTCATTACGAAACTTGTGATTTTACTTGCCAAAACCTCATCTTGGTGCAAACAACACCATTTTAGGCAGTGAAATCTCTTGTCACTGTCCTATATTTTGCTCCACTTTGATAATTTTCTCCAAAAGCCGTCCTCATCCCCGGCTCCTGCTTTGTAGTTGGAATTGAAAGACAACCCACGGCCCGGTGCGCGCGGATTGGAACGAGGAACAAAGAATATGTTAGTACCAAAACAATGCATTATTTAAACATCTAGTGCTGCAGACAAGACAAGACAAGACACTCCATCACAATAACACTAACTGTATCAAGAACCTAATGTGAAGATGTATGGTCGGTCGGAGGGAGAGTGAACTATGGTACAGAGAAGGGACTGTGAAGGTGGGAGATTTATCGAAAAATGTTATGGAGTACTTAAATACAATACTATAAGAAACAAAGAAAGGTCTCAGTGCAGCTTAAAGGACACTATATCACGTGTCCTTTAATTGAAGATACACAAGTTGAAGGCCATACTATGGAACTGTCCAAGCAAAGGAAAAAGCCTTAGCTTAGCTTTCTTGTTGATCAATTTCTCATCCATACCCCACTCAGCGCTCCAATGTATCCTCTCTGGCATTATTGTGTCTTGTCCATTATTCTGTAGTTGTCTCTGTATATTCCCCAGCCCCCTCGCTCTCTCCATCTTCTTCCTCTCCTCAGACTTCACTGATCAAAGCTTCGGCCTATGACATTTCGGAGTCTCTGGAGAGGCCCTGGTTCACTTCATTAGCAGAACCAAATGCTAACTGTGCCGCCGCTGCTACGTCGGGATGCGCTAATCCTTTCTCTTGTTGTTAAAATTATGGAGTCTATGGAGGGCTCGATAACTGGACTGGAATAGTCTGGGCAAAAGACTATTTTGCAATTCATTTGCAATTCAATGTGGTACAATATGGTCTGGTTCAGCACAACATGGTCTCTAATATTGAGGGAGAAAGGAAGGATAGGAAGAAGAAAAAATATACCTAATTGTTGAGCTGCTTTTCTACACAAATAATTTTCATAGTAACTGATTTAATCGTGAGAACCAAAAAATAATAATCCTGACTATTTTAAAAGCAAAACTATGTAGTTTTAGTTGAATCTATAATCCAAAATTCAGACTTAAAAGTAATTAAAGTTTTTTTTTTTTTTTCATATTTTACTTTATTATCTTTCAGGAAGTATACATATTGTAAAGCCGGTCACAAACTTGACGAACATGTCAGACCACAGGCATGAAAGAAAAGTAAAGATTTCTCAATAATCGTGAACAATCGTTAAATCTGGATTTTTTTTCATCTCACAATAATCAAAACACACTCAAATTGTATATCGTGACATCCCTACTGATCAGTTTTTTTTTTTTTTTTTTTTTTATAGGAAACAAATGGAAATAATTGCCTAAACAATGGACCTTTTGAAATATGTAATGTCACATTTTTCTTTTAAAAATATTTATGTAAAATTTACAGATATTATTCAAATGAAACATTAAAATCGAATAGATTTGCCTTGGATCAAAATAAAATAATTAATGGAAAAGGTGAAAATAAAAATGTGTTTTAAGTGAACATTTTTAAAATTATCAATTTGTACTGATTACTACTATTAATGTTACTATTGCTACCTCTGCGGCACCTCAAACCTCATAAGATTACATTACACCCCTATGGCACTTTACCAACTTTATCCCTTCCCTTGTAGAACTGCACCCTTAGAAAATAAAGTAAAGAACAATAAAGTTTGATGTACTATTATGAGAGTAAATAAAAATGTAAGCAGCAGCAAAATGGCCTTGGTAAATTCTTAGTAGGGCTGCACAAAGCTGCAAGTCATCTTATTATTACATCAACTCAAACTACATGCACTTCCTTTTTCCGTTCTCTAAATATGATGGAAGACGGAACATAAACAAACAATATTACACTATAAATCTTTGCTAGCTGTCGGGGACTTAGGCTTGGGCTTTAATTTAAATGTATGGGGAGAATGCTAGGCTAGATTTGAAGCTAGATCAATGCACTTGACGCTAATGGAGATGCTATTGAGCGGAGCTAGCCAACAGTGCTGACAAGGACGTTAGCGAGTGCCTGGATTAGCTCACATCAGTTGATGTTTATGATAATTGTTTTTTTAGTGGACTCGTCATGAATAAGGATGAAGAGAGGAGAGATGCAGTAGCTTGACCTGTGGTGTTGTAGCGGTGGTAGGCTAGCTGGATATACCAATCCAAAGTAAACCAGTGGAAATTTCGTTGATGTGTATTAAAG
>BJKM01000145.1:995000-1177378 GCA_015082035.1 Chaenogobius annularis | reverse complement strand
GACAAACGAAATGAGGGTGATTCAGCATGATTGTAGTGTGTATGTTCTCACAGTGTCTGCGTATTATGCTTCCGTGGTTCCCCTACATCCAAAAATATCAGCGTGCACAACTGCGCTGGAACTCTTCATCTAATCTAATTGTACATACTATAAAGCACCTGTTCCATTAATATCATAAATTGGAGCTGGTGAAATGTCATAGAACAGTTTATAGTCATCATAATTCATTATCAGTTTTATATAACAACCTATATCAGAGGCGCTGTGAAACCATCTCTGGTGACTATCGTAGGCTGTGCAATTACCGGTGGTTTAATTTGAATCCATATTGAGTTTGAGTCATTTTTAATTGTCAATGAAATATGATTGGGTCATTTTACTTGAGATGCCTACAGCCGATCCTGTGTCAATAAAAAGCATGCTGTTTGGAGCAGAGTTTTACATTTTGGAGGACATTATTTTGGGTTAAACAGCAAAGGTTTGAGTATGCAATGAATATAGTTTTTTTTTTTTTTATAAGACAAAATAAAATACTTTTCGAGCATAGCTCATAACATATTTCCCAGCCCTGGTGATGTTATAGAATAGATGAGTTTTATAGTTGTCATCATCAGTCTTAGTTAGGGTGACCACATGTCCCAAAAAATTCAGGACTGTCCCAAAATTCAAACATGTGTCCCAAAAAACAGTTCTGGACTGGCACTCTGGAGCACTCTGGAGCACTCTGGAGCACTCTGGAGCACTCTGGAGCAGCACTCTGGAGCACTCTGGAGCACTCTGGAGCACTCTGGAGCACTCTGGAGCACTCTGGAGCACCAGGAGTTTTCCCGATGGGCCTGTACACTTCTGGGCACAGTCCTGATGTTATGTTTCAAAGGCCCGCTCTCAATCAACTCTCTCTTCCTATGCTCAGGTCTGTGTTCACTGCGGCTCCACAGAAATGTGGTCGCCAGCCCTTTTCCACTCAGGCTGAGCCATGACAAAGCCAACCGGGCAGTGCTGGATGCAGGAGCGCGGCAGCTTCTGTGGCAGCGTGGACTCTATAAGCTGCTGCTGCAGTAATGAGCCTAGTCAATAAAAGGCTGTAATTAACACGTTATCTGAATACTAGGGATGATTCTAAGCCCATAAAGACATTCTACATGACTCAATATTTGTGCCAGTTTTTATTTTGCATAACTACACCTCATATTTGCACTATTCTGGTTATTTTTAGCTCACTAAAAAAGACGTTAATTTTCATGAAACGATTAAAGCGTTCACCGTGTCTTTTCTGATCTTATCTTATGATCTCAGAAAAGGAGCAAAGGCTATTATTCTCAAAAGTCAAAACCAGTGTTCAGACGTCCTGATACAAGTCTGTGAATGTCTGTGTTTAGGAGGCACTTTAGACCGCCGCTGTTCATTGCAACGCGTATGTCCACTCTCACATTTCATGAGAATCATTTTCTCATCCTCGTCTTTATAACAAGATAAATTATAAGCATTGTGTAACCATCTCGGGTTACGATATAGTCCAATACAATCAATGGCGCTGTACCTGATTTTCACTTCTTTACTTCTTAAAACGTCTAAAACAGAACAAATTCATTATAAAATCTTTGCAATAATCTACATGTATTAATCCTAAATATTCACCACAACCAAGTTAAAAAACGCTGTTCACAACTCTCGAGCAAGTTTGGCTTTCACGGTAAAGATAAGAAACATTAGCATGCTAACGGCGCACTTCCTCCTCCGTGGAGAATAAAACCCTATATTTGGTTTGCAGAGAACGCACTGTCGTCTTATTTTCACCCGAATAGATGCTTTTACAATACAACCGTTCTGGCGCGAAACAGATTTTACTTAATTGCATGTAAAAAAAAATTGGTTCAGGCCCTTTAACTTTGGGTTTTGGTTATTGAGCCACATTAGCGATAGCAAAAGATGATGCCATTTTTGACAGGATTAGTAAAAATACAATCAAACAATTATACAGGAAAAATTATAAGCATCAGACTGTAAAAACACAACACAAAGAGAAAATTAAGTAAACATCATGTGAACAGGGGGCAGTTCCAGTAAAATACAGTGTTTAAACAACAATTAAAAGCTAAAAGAAGAAGAAAACAGAAGCCATGTTGGAACAGCGTCTCGACAAGAACAAACTTTGTGCTCACCATTATTCTGACAAAAGTATAAAGAATAGGTGGTGCATGAGATGTAAAAATGGCATTTATCTGCGCTGCACTGGGGAAGGCTGTGGGGCGATCGCACTGGGGCACGATGAATGGCACCTGTCAATGAGAGAACAGCTCCGGGATCGTGATGCCTGTTAGAAAAACTCTGAGCTTATCTGAACATGTAGACAACTGGTTTTATATGGGACACATTTGCTGGGCCCTCCATTCCTGCTGTGAGGATCTCGTGCATTTGCATTTTGGCTCAAACCTCAAACAAACAGAAGGCTGCAGAAGGCTGGTGTCCACGTGGTTTAGTCAAGCATGTTGGGGCCAGTTGATAATGCATTTTTAATAAGGAGATAAATGTAGGTGTATCTGGTTGCAACTTTTGTTTTATTATCAACTGTTTAAAATGTCTATTGTCACACAACTTTATATACAAGTATGCAGCAATGGTTCCATATGTCTTCCAATTAGCAGTTGATCATCTTAAGCTTAGTGTGGTCAGTAGGAGTCGTTTTTTTTAATTTCTTTCAGATACCAGGTAGGAGAAGTTGGCTGCAAGCACGAGGAAATATACTGCATCTTTTAATCCTTCAAATCTGAGAAAACAAGACAAGCGTTATGTTCACAAATAATCCTGCCACATGCTCAATTCAAAAGAAGCATCAGAGTTTAAAAATATGTCGATTTTTTTTTTTTTTTTTTTTCTATCAATATTACAAAGGCCTACCTGTCATTTCCATCACCAATCACACAGTCGTTCATGCTCTGCCACTGGGCCATTGTAACATGTATGCTAACATGGGCGCACTCTGCTAACTGACAGTTGATTTGGTGTGTCTGAATGGTATGTTGTGTGTGCGTCGCCTCCTTTCGGCTGAGATCCCACGCGCTTTTCGTAGGACATGTCTCAAATATGACTGCAGCGGTACAAGTACATTTTTATTGTTTTAATTTTTGTCCGTTAAACCGGTATTACTTTATCATTTCTCAAGGCTGTGGGGGGCACATTTATTTATTTATTTATTTATTTATTATCCCCTAAGGACCACCAGAAAACGTTTGAGACGCACTGGTCTATACTATCTTCTTATCTTGATACAAACTGCTCACCTTTTCAATATAACAGCAGATTAAGTCGTTGCACCTCCTGCTGTTATTTTATATGTAATTGCATGTCAAGGATTTGAAGAAGCATACATTATATTAAGCTATATTACAGGAAGTTGTCTAAAGTAGTTTTGATTTAAAAAAAAAAAACTCCCATAATGCATGATAAATGATTTAAAATAATTAGTCTTTTTTTGTTCGTCCACAGTTGATCCACACCATCAGCGTCGTGGACAAGGACGAGCCTCAGACCGGACACCGCTTCTACTTCACCCTGGCTCCCGAGGCCTCCAACAATCGCCACTTCACCCTTTGGGACGTCAAAGGTGAGCGCAGAGGTCAAAGGGCAGGGGGGGGGGCAAACACACTATCAGCATATGTGTGATTTATTACACGTTTACACACAGCTTCTTCTGTGTAGCAATGAATGACATGCCATATCCAGTTTTATATGAATAGTGAATTATAATCAGGACTTAATAATGTTTTGCTCATTTGGCACCATATCTATATACTTTTTCAAACGGTACTATTACATACATATTCGTTTGTTCACTACCCAAAATGTGATTGTAAGTCTGTTTGAATATCTTGTACATTTTTAACACTATTTATTTTTATTTTATTCTGCCCTAATCATGACCAACAATGTTTTAGTGAAAATAGGTTAAAAAAAACAAACCCAAAAAACCCACAATAAACAATAAACAATAAAACAGATTTTTCCATAGACCTAATTTTTGTCCTTTTAGAATTTCTAGCTGTGTTCTGTGGTAGTTCTGAGATCATTGGGCTTAAAGATCTGACCGCGGAGAGCTCAATGGAATGAGGAAATTGGTTTTTTGCTCCAATAAACCTGAAAAAATGCCCCAAACCCTACAAAAACTGGAGTGTACAGAAGGTATTTGGGAACGAGGACATATGAATCACTCATTTTATCAAAAAAGTCAGATTCAGACAATATAATCACAAGAATTGTTTTAAGACTTTGTTGAACGTTTTGACCCATATTTGATTAGAAATAGAATAGATCTAGACCCAATTGTATTATTTTTTATCAGAAAGCTTATCAATTTTTTAATTTTTTGTTGTGACATGTGACACATTCTAATATATTTACCTAAATACATAATTAAACAGATTCAGGCCAGACAAATAATGACATCAAATACTTTTGTTTAGAGTGGGTGTTCTTCAAAATGCTCACTGGAGAAAGGACAAACCATTAGACTCCCCCATTTCAGGTGACATCGTCAATGACTGGTAGATTGTTATTCTGCACACACACAATTCAATAAAGACTGAAAAAACAATAGCCCGATCAGTGTGGCAGATGGTTAATGTTTAAAACTTGAGGGATATTTTAGTGCAATGCTCATACCCAGAATCCCAGTGGAGTGTATTTCATTTTTTTTTTTTCTTTCTAAGATTTATAAGCAAGATGGCATAATCATTATTTTTAAACAAACACCACCTGTCTCCTGTTTTATTGGCAAAATAATATCATCCATTTCATACACATTGAGTTCAATAAATTTAGAAATTCCTAATAAAATAAACTGGTTATATGTATACTGTTCAGTTCATTAGTGTGCAGTCACAAGAAAATATCGAGAGATTGAGTAAATTTATGAGAGCTGGTAAACAGTACAGCAAACACTTGGCATATACATACGAGTATTTTATTTTATTTTCTATATTTATTTTCTTCATCGCCAGTATCCTCTGAATCGCAATACTTCCCCCCCGAAATTTAAATATATTATGCAGAATGGTGTGGGATAGTCCCTGTGGTGAATATGTATCACTGTTTTACATCAGAAAAAGGCTGTTTGAGAAGAAAAAATATAAAAAAATAAAATAAAATAAAAGTTGAAAACTACAGTAAGTAGTGCGGAGTTCTAAAACAGAATCCCTCTGTGAGTGACATTCCATCAAAAATGGAACAATTTGCACGCAACTGACACATTTCTGTGACTTTTTGTAAAGGGAACTCAGTCCACTCTGGTCCCGGGCTACAGCAGGTCAAAGAACTGAATCGGTGCGAACATGGGCTGAGCGACGCATTAGCACTGAAGCTTTATACCTCGGAAAAACGGCTAGCATATATATAACCACACTTTTGGCAAAGACAGATAAGTGACATCTCATTCCCGCTGATCATTTCATTTTCCGACATGTTAGGAACTGCTTTGCTCACAAGTTATTTGATCTCCGCAGCACAAATAAACACATTAAAGCTCAAAACATCCCGCGCTAGTCTATGGTGGAGGGAGCGTAGTTTGTGTCATTTCTGTTGATCTCAAATGAGAGAGTACGTGTAAACGCATGTATTTCTCAGTTTTTTTCTTGCCTGGTGCAGTTGAACGCCTCCCTGGTCTTCTCGTATATTCAGACTGCACTGTTAGATGCAGCAGGAATGCGATTACATACAGACTTCTCCAGATGTGTTCAAATGTAAATTGGACAAAGCCAGTTTTCTTGGCGTACATGTAAACGTAGTGACTGTTGCAGTGTGCTTGTGCAAGACCTATGTATGAATGTGTGAGTCAGTGATCTGTAGAGGTTGTAGGGGGCAATGGCACAGATTGGATCCGTCTGTCTACCCCAGGGCAGATATGGCTACAATAATATCAATCAATCACAGAACATTTTAAATCACTTCCAGTGTCTTGAATGGTGCGATATAAAGCCAAGGCATTATCAGTATTATTATAACATGGGTTAGAGTTCAGAAAGTTAGCTTAGCATGGAACTTGTGTGGTGTCTTGAATATGAACACACAATAACGGACTTGAAGTTGAGGTCAAAGTCTGTAAACATCTTCCGTATATGTAATGCAAAACTATCCAGAGAACATGCAGCCCACTTGTGCTTTGCCATGTTTTTTTTTGCTTTTTTCCTCCTTTCTGTCCCCTGTGTTTGCGCAGATCCATCCTTTAGAGACGTGTACCTAAGTGAATGTGACATGTGGCTAAATAAAGATTGATCTGACACTAGGGAAATGTCAGGGGAGCGGCTCAGCTATAGGGAAATGTCAGAGTGTGGGGGTAGAGGGGCAGTGTCTCCCATTCTCATGCTGATATACGACGCAGCAAGAAACTATTTATTATTCTTGATATACTTATTTTATTTTTTACAGAATATTACTGGCATGTTTGGCACTAATATGCAATAGATCTGTTTAGATTTGTGTTGCAATTACAGTATATTGACTTTCCGTAGATTTGCTTCACTCCAGTTAATGCAATCCCTACTAACAGCAGTGCGGATTTTGCGTGCGCAGAATTTATGGCTGGATTATTTCTACCTGTTTTCGTATAATATTAAGGGAAACATAACATTAAAATACAGCACCAACCAGTGCATGCTGTTATTGTGTCCTTGGGCAAGACATTTGAGAGATGGTGGTGCCTCAGAGGAGCTGATGGCGCTGATTGGCAGCCTTGCTTTCATCCGTCTAGTGGGCTGTGGCTACACATACTGTAGCTTGCCACTGCTGAGTACGACGTGAATAATGTAATATTAAGGGCTTCTTACAAGGAGCTAAGCATTTAATGTCGATATAGAAATATAATAGTTTCCCCCTTAAAACTAGGGATGCACCAATATCCCATTTCCCAAACGGATACGGATATAAGTACTTCCTTTTGTGTACTCGCCAAAACTCTCAAAATCTCATTCATTTCATTGGATTCCAACAGCCTACTTTTTCATCCTAGATACTTATTTGAGGGTCTGTTTTGTCCACTAAAATCACTATGTATATGTATGCATAATTGTGTTATTTAGGAGCTCCTTTTACTATTATACTCTACTTTGTCTTGGCTACTGTGTTCACTCTGCTAAGAACCCACTTTTGGCATAACAGAGTGTATCTTACTTTTACCTCTGATACACTGGTCCATTATGGACATCAGAAAAGGTTTATTGCCATAGTCATTGAACACAGTTCGCAAACATAGGAACTTCACCTGTTTTAGTGATTTAGTTTGTCAGAGAGCTTATCTTAAATTGCCGTTGGCAGCTAACTCTGTCTGATCAGCTCCTCACTGCTCAGAGCTCACTGCTCAGCTGAGAGATGAGTGTCAAATAAGACGAGTCGTGGTTAAGAGGGGTGTCGGGTACGTTGTGTAGCAAGTCAACAGTTTAGTAAGGGTCCAGCTGTAGTTCAGTGGAGCATCATATAGAATCTGATAGATGTATTGTTATGCCGTTGTCACAATTTAAGTCTCACCTTTTGATTGTATCTTTAGTCATCTATTAGTATAACAAGCACGAGATCCATACAAGAAATATTAAACTATGCCGCTATCAATAATTCGGATAAGAAAAATGAAACAAAAAAGCAAAAAAAAGGCGCTCCAGTTAGATAAGACAAGGTACACAGCATTTTTACCCATTGCCTTCACATTCTCAGGAGTCAGATTTTTTAGCGGCAGCCTAACATGGTGTAACTGTCAAGCAAACGCTTTTATATGCTCGGCCGTTGTCATGTTACTAGGCTGTGCAGAATCCTGTATTTTTCCTAGGATAGGATTGTGGGGGGAACAAGACATACTCGCATTGACGGCGAGCATGGTTTAAGAAGAAATGGACTCGTATTAAAGTGTCTCAAAGAACCATTTAGAATAGACTACGTATTCTGTCGCAGCCGAAGTTCCCAAGGGGTAGCTGTCATAAATCTCGAGACGTGGCTCTGATTGACCACAGGAATTTGGGCAAGTGGTTTTGTATATTGCAGGTGGTTCTCTATTGTGTATTTTTCGGATACAATAGTAAGATACATTTTAATTGCTCGTCAGAGGCAATGTCTATACTTCTACTTAAACTTCATGACTCACGTTCACGTGCATACCGGACTATTCCTTCTGTCTTCTTACTATTAGTCATGTTTATTAGTGTGATTCATTAATTCATTATTATTAATATAGACTATTTACGAGAGATCTGGGGTATGGCGCTATAAATGTTCGCTACTACATCTTCTTTAACAAATGAATTTTTAACAAACGCGTACTTGACACCAACAAAGCTAGTGTATCAGCTTACAGAGTTGACCTTATATCACATCTAAATTGCTTAAAAACTGTATTCTACACAAGAAAGCAGGCTAAAGTCTCCGGTAACAAAATACTCCGAAAAACACACTAACATCGTCGTGCGTGCCGCTGCGGCATTTTATTCTGTGTCATAGTGGTTGATATTTATAGTCATGCACGAACTCACAAAAACCTTGTAATATGAGTCGGGCTTGGTTGCTCTGCAACTCGTCTATGTTATATGAAGGGATCCAAAGACAAGACTCGCAATCAAGTGTTGATACTACCATTTTTTGTGATATCACTATTTGTAAAGTATCTGCGTGACTCACCTATGTTTATCATTCTGAAGCCAAGTAAACGCAGTAACTCTTTAACAATGCATGGCAATGGTCACCACGCTAGCACGCATTTTACGCTGAATTTGCATAACAAATTATAGGCGAAGAAAGTACAACTGCAGTAATTGATTGAAGACACTTGCATCCATTAAGATTCATTAACGTTCTAGATAAAAAACATACTAAATTGTATTTTAGCTATTCATTATTATTATGTAAATATAATATTATTAATTCTATTATTATATAACATGTTATGATTATCTTATTGTTCACTCTGTGCATGAATTGTCAACCTTTGACTAACGGATGCATCTCTAAAGGTAGGCACCGAGTGTTTAATCGTGACGTAGATAACAAATCATGAGGCTTAAGTAAGAGAGCTCGTAATTCATGTGACAACTGGTGAACGCAACATCCGGTGCCCAACGGAAACTTTTTGCTTGTGACATTATGTGGACGTTAGAATTACGTTTCAACAATTCTTATGATCTAACGCCTGTAAAGAATAAAAGAAAGTAGGTAATGTGTTGACAGGCCTTAGAGTTTTCCCCTTCATATCTGGTTCTTGTGTTGCTTTAGCGCGTTTTGAAGCTATTACTGGTTTTATGGTAGAGAATAAATGAAAAATTTCTGATTATGCTGTTTCTCTCTCAAAATGATGTGCACTTAGTCGTTGCAATATTTCACTTTGGCTAATACAATACAATCAATAATAATACTGTCGGAATATTTGTCACTAAGTAGCTCTACATTTTGCTCCAGTTGCTAAGGTTTTTAAAAAAAAATTGTTTTATTATTATTAACAATTGAACTAATCTGCACTTATCCAGAGTAGAAAGTTGTCATAAATTGCCACAATAATGCTTATTTTAAATGTACAATAGTGTTTAAAAAAACATGAGCTTCTACAAAAAGCAGAATTAAACACTTCAGTTAGTATTGTAGAAAAAGATTCAGTTGTAGTCATCTGGACTCTGTTTTAGAAAAAACAAAACGTGACTCTTGGATGAGAGTTGAAACGTTTTTTTTTTTCTAAAACAGAGTCCAGATGACTACAACTGAATCGTTTTCTACAATGGAACACTCCTGGACGAATGAGGGATTACACCGACACTTCAGTTAGTAGTTACAATGAATCATAGTTTACTTTGGATGTCTACAGCTCAAATGTTACTGTACTGCAAAGAAGTTCCCCAATAAATATTGAGCCCCAAAATATATTGTTCCATCTCTCATTTATTGAATAATAAGTCGATATATATGATATTTGAATATCACAAAAGCTCCTGCTGTGTCAGTACTGGATTACTTCTTTAAGACACACAACCCAGAAACGACCAGTCAGCAGTTCAGAAATTGTGAGCCTGTCAGATTAGGTTTTCTTGCAGGTCACTAAACTCGGCTGCGCTGATGATGGCTTGTAAAAAATGATTGCTCTACATAGGCGAGATGGATGGGAAATTGTCTTTGAATGCAGATGTGTTGGACAAATGTATGTATGATAACTGATTAGTCCTCCATACTATTATTACCAAAGCCACAGATCCTTAGTTCACTTATACAAACCACATCACAAAATACTGTCTGTGTAGTGAAAGTTCCAGTTTAACTGGAAATATAAAATATGCTGCATTTAATATTTTCCTCAATAAATAAGTATTACTAAGTATGTTGATGTCAAATATGTTAATTTGGATTGGTGCATATTTATTTTCCACTTTAAACACTGATTCTTACTTTTTATTATACAGACTGATCCATTTATCTTTCTATTTATTTATTTATTTCTGCACATTACTGCTCTATAGCAATAGTAATGAATAGTAAATATGAAGGGTTATCCTCAAACTGACTTGCAGATGAGGCCACAGTTGGACTCAGGCGGATGATGAAACTTTATTATTAGCAACTTCAATAAGCTTCTGTCAGTCTCATGAATCATTATTACTGCAGCAGCAGCAGCAACAACAACAACAACAACAACAACAACAACAACAACAACAACAACAACAACAACAACAAGTAAGCAGTTAATTGTTGGTCATCTGAAGGAGGAAACAAGAAAAAAAAAAAGCATTTGTTTTAATCTTGTTTGGATTAACTTGATATGTACCGAAATAGACTGTATACCTGTGTCCACTACAAACACAAGCCTTTCTGCGGCCACACCATCAGCTTAACAGTGCTTGACTTTAAGCTGTTTGCTCTGGAGATGCTCCCGATCAGGCTGTTTACCACGGGTAGTCTCAATCCTTTGCTCCTGCACGAGTTTCTTAGACACTCTAATACCATGGCAAGGACAGTTGAAAGGAATTATGTTATGTAATAGAGGGGTGTTGATTGGCACATGTTTGTTTGTTTGTTTGTTTATCTCTGTATTTTCTGTGTCCTACATTTTAGATGACATTCCTGCAGATCTTCAGGATCCATTTTACACCGACCAATATGAGCAGGAACATATTAAACCTCCTTTCATACATCTGTTGCTGTCGGCTGAGCTCTACTGCAGAGTATGTGATGTCCCTTTTCAGCCTGAACAGCAAACTTCCCTTAAAAACCACAAGTCTGTCATTCAGGCCCTGTCCAGAAAGGGCTTACATGTCCTGGAGGACAATGAGGCTCTGGTCTCTGAACTGGACCTTATTTCAACTCCAATTAAAATGGTGGGTAGACAAATCAGTACTGGCAATAATTCACCATCAAATGGCTTAATTTTGCTGTTACTGTCCCTATTTCATATAAAGAGTTTATTACAATGAAAGTATAGAATCATATCTCTTTTGTCACTGTCTCAGCTGGTAACTTACTTGGCCAGTGCCCACCATCTGTTAGTTAGATAGACAGATAAAATAATAATTAGACACATGCTTGTTTCTTCAACATTATATGTATTTTTCAGAGCTCCCACATTCAGCTTATCGATGCCTTGATGGCGGCTTGCACAGAAGCAATGATAAGCATTGAAAAAGTTGTGTCTGCTGTTAAATGCTTTGGGGAAACCAGTGACTCTTTGGCATTGCCTTTGAACTTGGAAGATGCGATGATGTTTTGGATCAACAAGGTAAGAGATACACTTACTGGCCAATGTCTATTTGCAATTGCATCATTTTTTTATTTACCGGTACCTTAAACCTCACTGCAGATGATCTTAAAACTGAGAGGATTCACACAAAAAGAGACAAAAATGAAGCATTTACTGGATTCTCCTTGTAATCAGAAGGTAATTGCAATATTGATTTTGTTTGGGGAGATTATATGTTTTAAAATTTTCCATGCAAGGTGTGATTATAAATTATTATTATTATTACAAGGTATTTATTTATATAGCGCTTTTCCACCTTCAAAGCACTCAAAGCGCTTTACGAGGCATTGTGGGTGAAGTGTCTTTCCTAAGGACACAACGACAAATCACAAACATTAAAGTGTGACATTTGATTCATCTTACCCTGTATATACGTTTTGAACCCCTGACCTGTCTGTTCTTCCCATGTGTGTGTCTCCACAAACCTGTTTTACTCTTTGGATTGTAGTGTCCCTCCAAATGGTATTGGAAACTTTTACCTGTAAGTTTTAAAGATTGTATTGTTGATTCCTGGGTTTCAGCTTCTTGTTATATGTAACATTTTGAGGTCTTTTATCCTTTCCAAAGATATAAGTTTTGTTTTAAATGGTTAATTGCTATGGCAACGGTCCTTATTTTTTGTCATTCTGAAACCCATGCATGCTGGGATCTTCTTGATCATGTGTTAGAGTTTGCTTTATTAACCATCCAATTATTGAGTCTTCTTTTGCATTTTTAAAAGTAGTACTACCTTATATTGCATGCCCACAATTTTCACTGTGAACTTTTTTAATTCCTTAAATGTAATCATAAATGCAAATCTCCTCTGTCTGTCTCCTCTGTATGGCTTCTGTTGCTCTGGAAACTTCAAACTATAATTTCTTAAATTAGTTTACGCAACAGTGTTTTTAATCAACATTTTCTTTTTAGGTGCGTTACCGCAAAGATCCACTTTCTGGATGTTCTTATCCACACTTACCAATCTTAGACAACTTCTCAAATTTTGTCAGTATTGGTACTTCTCTGCTGGTCGTAGTCCACTTCTACTGCCCCGAACTGATAAAACCAGAAGGTGAGTCAGAGGCGAGTTAACGCAACATGGACGAATGTTATATTGTATGATCACTTCTGAGGTGACATTGGGTTTCTACAAAAGATTTCAACACTAAACTGTTTGCTTGCTGACACTAGTGACTTTTTCACTTTTGTTTTGACTGATGCTGTTTGCATGGCTTTTAGACATCTGTCTCAAGGAAGTTCCTTCCACTTCTGAGAGTTTGTCAAACATTCAACTGTTGAGGGAGCTCTCGGATGAATTTCTGAACAAATGTGTCTACCTCAAGCCTGAGGACATGCTGTATTCTCCTCCTGTGTTGAAGGTGAAAAAGACAACCATGACATACATTTTGACTGTGTATGCTTTTGGAGCACTACTGTAACTTTCAGTGCGTCTCTCTTCATCTATAGATTAACATAATGCAGATTATTGCTGAATTGTTCTGGATTTTTGTTGTCAAGCCTGACTTTATGCAGCCTCGATACATGCCTGAGAGCAAAGATGGTAACATATTTATTACTATAAATAGGAGTTGTGTCTTTATTGAACTAGTTATTATAGTTATAAATTGTTTATTATTTTTGACTGTATTTTTGTCTCCAGTAAGCAAACCTCAAAGCTCAAACACAATGAAGCAAAGATTTTGGACTTCAAACTCTGTAAATACCAGTACAAGATCAACAGGCCCTCAGAGATGGTATGTATTGTCTTCTGCCTTCCAAAAGTTAGGTCTGAGGTTTACAAGGCATGTGTCAAAAAATCATAACCTAACATGTCATGCAGTGATAAAATATTACAATAACTGCAATAACAAGCTGTTTTCTCAGTTTCAAAACAGACTCAAATTCAACTGTGCTCCCTCTGTGCCAGAAAGAACAGAACATGATTGAGGATCACACTCTAGGTATGCAAAAGTGATCAAAGTTTCATTTATATATAAAAAAAAAAAAACAGTCCTTTCATTTAATTTCTTGACATTTCTTATTTGTCTAATGTGTTTAAGGGCCCAACTCACAACAAACTACAAACATTGCATGGCCAAGGAAAAGACAGAGGTATTTTATTGCAGAATTATTTGAATGTTAACTTTTTCCATTTCTCTGAGATGTTTTGTAAAATTGTCCTTTTGTCATTCTTGATCCAGGCCATTATCTGTAACAGTGCCTTATGCTCTACACTTTCCCTTGAAGGAAGATTCGGATAGTATTAGCCTTCCCCGCTCAATGAGTAAAGACCGTTTAGCATCCAACTTCATGAGCACAACCCCACAACACATGCTTGGTTCTGGACATTCACGCAGACTGAGTGGTCGTAACTTGTTAGATTACATTCGCATTGAGGATGAGGAGGAAGAAATAGAGGAGGAGGAGTTGGTTGCCATCATTAATCCTACTGCACTGTCTCGCCAGCATCATCAGTGTGAAACAGACATATCAAAATCATTGAGTTCTTCCAAAACAAAAAATACAAATGGCTCTCTTGGTCTGGATAGATGCCCTATTTCCAGAGAGCTGTCCTTAGACAAATATTATCTGGAGCCGTTAATGCCTGCAATACTAAAGCCAGCCAAAGAGAAGAGTGTCCATGTGATTAAGGAAGTGGAGTGTGGTGAGTCAAGCTCAAAAGGACCATTTACAGTGAGAAAAACATCCACCAGTGGCTCAAGTGCCCTTCACAGGACAGCTCTGCTGTCTGAGTCAAAGTCCATGTCTAGCACCAATGCTAGTGTTTTCTTGAGAACAGTCACACAAGACCACACAGACACAAATGACCCAGATAACATACAACAATCTGATGGATTTTTTCTTCAATTGTCAGAATCACCTAAAGGTGATAGTCCTGTGTCTTCATTGGAGGCCAGTATTGACTCTGATATTGAATATTTCACTGAAGACAATGAGGATGAACCGCAGCTGATTGAAAACATGCAACAATCTCAAAGAAGGTATTACAGAAAAGAGAAGAGTAACTATGGAGAAGGAGAATCATTCAAGCTGGGAGAGGACCAAAAAGTGAGTGAGTGGGATTATAAAGAGGACCATAGTGGCTGCTCGAGTCCGTGTCTCAGCTCTGCGTCCTGGTCAAGCAGCGGCATTGGTGTCAAAATGACAAGCTTTGCTGAAAAGAAACAGCTAAAACTGGGACAATACATTGGACTTTCTAGTTCTACTAGTACACCAAGGACCACACCGGATGACTCTGAGGCTGCCTGGTGTCCACCATGGCAACTGAAAAAAAGTGGGAGCTGTTACTCACTTGGTAAAGAGACCTGTTCTGGATCTAGAAACATTACAGTGAATCCCCCTTTAACCCCCAGCTCTATGGTGCCATCAGAACTCCTGGAGCTTCACATGCAGCTGGAGGAAAGAAGACATGCTATCGAGAGTCAAAAAAAGAATATGGAGACTCTGTCAGCACAACAACGACTTAAGTTAGGAAAAGCAGCATTTTTAAACATTGTCAAAAAGGAACCGGGGAGGAGTGACACACTCCCATTGCCCATAAAACAGGGATCCTCAGAGCTAAGAGCTGCCAGTCAAAGAGAAGTAAAAACACAGTGTTACAAGGATGATTCTTGTCTGGAGGCTTTAAAAACTAAGACAAAATCAAATGAAGGAGCACAGCTGAAAAGAGACAATGACTCAGGACAGTGTTCGCGCTCAATAGAAGTACTTAATGAAGCTATTGCTTCAATACAGCAGCAGATTAAGCAACTGTCCTTACAACAGGATATATTGATTAAACATCGCTCTGTGTTTCCTCCCAAACTACAATCAGACATAAGCACAACTCTCAAAGTTGAGCCAACGTCATCCCCCTCTAAAGCTTTTGTTGTTAACTTTGTTAATAATGATGACAGCTGTCCAACTTCTTTGCGATGCCCACCCAAACTTAGGTCCAGTCAGTGCAAAGCCTCCAATCAAAAACAAAGAAAAGAGAAAAAACAAGTAGTTGTTGAGAAGTGTCAAATTGCAGAAAACATTTGTAGTGATATTAAACAACAATGTGCTAAATTCGAAACAGGAGATTCAACAGTTGCATCACAGACTCACACTCCAGGCTACACAAGCAAACCTGCAGCTGGACAAGCTCAAAATGACGAATCGGATTCACTGAAAGAGGCGACTGCTGTTGTGGACAACAGTGCCAGGATAAAGGCACAGCTTGTTGAAGTTGACCTGTCAGAGATTAGGGAACCCATAGAGCACAATTCTTCTGACCAAGAAAGCGAACAGAAGAATGTGCTGGGATTCTTTTTTAAGGTAATGCGTTCATGTATGAAATAACAAAATACTTGATACTAATCACAGTTGTTTTCAAGAATGAAGAGAGAGGAGATGAAATGGCAAAGCGTCGGGCCGCCTTTCTTATTAAACAGCAGCGTAAAGCAGAAGAAGCAAAACTTCGCAAACAACAGCAAGAAGCTGAAAGTGAACTAAAGCGAGATGAAACAAGGTAAATTAACCAAATGTTATTACTGCCTTAAGTATAAAATGATAAGTGTACACTTGACTCTATTTCATTTAAGGCGCAAAGCAGAAGAGGAGCGTATTCGTAAGGAAGAAGAAAAGGCCAGACGGGAGTTTATCAAGCAAGAGTATCTGAGGAGGAAGCAGCAAATACTCATCGAAGAACAAGGCCTGGTCAAGTCGTTGCCAAGGACAAGGTCCTGTAAAAGCAGACCCAAGTCTCTTCATAGGGGGTCAAGCAGTCTCTCCAAAGGAACCACATGTAACTTTTTATCTGCTTCGAAGTTATTTGTCATTTTGTTGGTGACTGTGCTTAATGCATTTTTCTCTACATCTAGCTGACCTGAGTTGTCTCCGAGGATCAACCCAATCATTGGCCACAGAAGTTGAAAGTATAATCTCTGTAGAGTCTCATGGGTAAGACTATTTTCACATATTTGTGCTTTAGATTTAAATGTTTTATTAAATATATAATAAAGTGGCAAATGTACTCTCATTATTTCCTCCAGCGCTGAGTCCGTGTACTCAATGGAATCTTTCCCTGTCCATAAAATAAGATCCAGACAGAAGAGCCGGGCATCGAGCAGGAACATGGAGAGAGACTGGGAAATCGGATCCATAGCCTCTTCTATCACATCAACAGAGTATACTGGTAGGAGAGAAGATTTGTATTGCATGTACATGTTTGGTTGTCAAGAGAAAGATTAAAATAACAAAACAAAAAGCTTTTTAAAAAGTGTTTTGCTCTCTTTTTTCAAAACAGGTCCAAAATTATTCAAAGAGCCCAGCTCTAAATCAAATAAGCCCATCATCATAAATGCCATTGCTCACTGCTGCTTAGCTGGCAAGGTCAATGAGACCCAGAAGAATGTCATTCTAGAGGTCAGTGCAGTCCTTTCTTTAAATATTTATATTTAATCTTACTGAAGGTCACTTTTCTTCAAATACATATCACCCTGTAGGAGCTGGACAAGTGTGGATCCAACCATTTGATCATTCTGTTTCGAGATGGCGGGTGCCAGTTTCGCGCCATATATGCGTACAACCCGGACACAGAGGAGATAACCAAAGTTTCTGGCACTGGGCCACGCAACATCAGTCAGAAAATGATTGATAAACTCTACAAGTACAGTTCTGATAGAAAACAGTTCAGTGTCATTCCTGTCAAGTCTGTATCTGCCAGTATCGACGCACTGACCATCCACAATCAGCTGTGGCATATTAGAAGACCAGGGAGCGCACGCAGGAAGTGAAGGGGGAGAGATGATTGGGCTGGACCCAATCATTAGATCAAGTCTCAGAACAAAGACATATTTCACACAAGGATGAAGTCTGTTGCGTCTTGTGATTTCTGTGATTTTTAAAATTTTATTTTGTGAGAGGGACTGAACAAATTATTGATGACCAATTATTTTGTCACTTATTTTAAACAATATTTGAATGTGTTAAATTGTGGTTAGGGAAGGTGTTGTTAAGCATTGAAGGCTCAAATGTCAAAGTTGTAGTTGATGAGTTTTTGCATTAAAATAATTCTCTCATTATGTTATATAATATCTACGATGTCAGCAACAGGAAATGCAAGTTTTGCTTCATGTTGAATCAAAGGCAAATTTCCATGTGACCAAGTTGCTGCCACTTGTTTTGTGTGCCACTTGTGAGTGAAAAAAAAGCATTATATTTTTGTTGCAGATTGTAAGTAGCACATGTAATTTCGTTTTAATTTTTGTTTTTTTAAAACTTAATTCAACCTTTTTGGGAATGATTCAGGTTTTAGGCTTAAACATACTCATTTTCTCTGTTTTTTTAATGTATTGTTTGTTAACCTGGTAAGTCCTTTTTTATGAAAAAATAAAGAGGCACACTTTTTTCTTTTTTCTTCTGCTTTATAATTATGTTATCAATTGTGAGACCACATTAGGTTCAAGGTTTTAAAGGGTTTTTTATTTTAAATACTGTTACTGTCTGTATATAAAAGAGATAGTTTACATTTAGCGTTTATATAATGTAAAAACAGACATTATACATTTTTTATAAAGGGCAGTAAAACAACGACAATGCATGTAAATCTGTCTACAATATATCTGTCTAATATATACAATATATCTGTTAATATACAAAATAAATCACATCTAAAATTAGTCTTTATTTCATCCACACAACATCTCCAAACTAAAATATTTTATAAACAGTAATTATAAACAAGCCAACAAAAAAAGGGTGTGAAATATCAACATGTTTAACTCAACCACACTGCAGTGTTACTTTTGTTGTACCTCTACTGCCACACTACTCAAACTGGCAAACAGCCAATTTCAAAATCTCAAAGTGCAAAAACTTTCACTATTCTAAAACCAAAATCTGTATAATTTCTAATGGCTTAAACTAACATCACTGTTTTGAAGGCTTACAGGTAACTCTCCACAAATCCAGAGGCACAGGTTAAATTAAGAGGGACAGTGGTGCTGCTGTACAAAGCACTGATTGGCTTCTTTGAGGTTATGTGAGGGTTCACATGAGGTGATGAGGAGGACCTCAGTTTTTTGTAATCGGGAATTAGAGTAATAACAGGCTCACGCGTGTCCGCCTTGTTTTCGTAGCTGGACTCTCGGCGCTCTTTCAGGCTGCTGCTGTGGAGGGGGGGCTCTTCAGGCACATGGGCCAGAGGGTCAGACCGGATCAAGTACCTAAACAAAGAGCAGTCAAGTTATATACTGTGAATGTGTATATGTGTGTGTGTGTGTGTGTATATATATATATATATATATATATATATATATATATATATAAAATAATACTCACACAATGTCATTAAGCTCCAGTCTCGTGTCCGGGGAAGGGTTTATCAAAACATAAGATAAGGTGTTCTGCTGATCATTCTGCTCATCTGTAATTAGTAGCTGTTAGTACTTGGGATTCCTGTTAGTACACAGGATTGTGCCTTGCTTGAATTGTTTACCTTGTAGATAGCCCAGATTAACTCTGTTCATAACATCACTGGCAGTCAGATTAGTTAGATCTTCTATGTAGAGATGCACATAGGCATGGTTTTCAAAAACAAAGCAAACACAGTTGTAAAACTGTATAATAGTACCATAATATCAACTGTATCATAGTACCATAATATCAGCTGTATCATAGTACCATAATATCAACTGTATCATAGTACCATATCCGGATGTAGGCAATCCCAGATGTTTCATTCGGTTGCGGACCAGCTCTGAGAGCTCTTCTCGTTCAGATCTCCTGTAAAGGTTGAGGCGCTGCTGGGCAATGCGCTGGGCATGATCCTTGGTTGATTCACGGCTAATGCTCTGCCACCTGCTGCTTCGTCTGCTCAGACGCCGTGCCCATTGCATGCTTTTCTTTCTCTTCAGCGGATGATCTGCCTGGTCAACGTGTCGAAGTTCAAAACCTCGGTCTTTAGGGTCTTCACAGTCGTCCACACTCATTGACACTTGAGACTAAGGTTAGAGTAAAAAAAGAAAGCATTTAATACTCTCATATATTACAATAACATAACAATTAATTGTTATCATGAAATTATGATAACAATTAATTGTTATCATAATTATTATTATTTTCAAATCAAATTACCTCAGTTGTAGAGAAAATGTGTGATTCTGTCCGATAGATTCCAATTGGAATTTCAGCACTAGAAGAGCAAAGCTTCTGAAACAGCCTGCCATATGTTCCAATCCATATGTCCTCCTCCGTAACTTTCATCTTTGTCCAAATGAAAACATGTTTGGTTTGACAAATTACCATGTCTGTACCAAGATACTCATTCATTAACTTAATCTTTGTTAAAGACACAAGCTCGGAAACATGATCCATAGGTAACTAAATTAAAAATGTTACTTACAGCACAGAGATATCCTGATCCAGGAGTAGTGTCTAATCCTAAAAGCAACCTAGCAATAAGTATCATATAGTCTTTCACAAAAGACTGAAATGACCAAGAAAAAATAGATCAGTCTACCAGGCCAAATGATAAACAATTATAGTGTTCTTATCATTGAACACAAGGTGGCGCCAAATGCATATACAGTATGTTAAAATATCTGCTAATAAACAAATCATATACAAAATTAGGCAAACAATAAATGTATGAACCTGATACAGCAGTGTGTCCAACATGCTGATGCTGAACACTCTCCCTGCAGCGAATGGAAGGCGAAACATGAAGGCCAGATTAGAGCCTTTATCTCGCTCTTTCTGTGCTCAAGACGACACAAATTGTCAACACAGATTTATATTATTGTAATTGTAAACCATAGTCCACAAAAATCTTACCTTCTCCAATTTGGAAAGTGCAAGTGAATAGCAGTCTTTAGCTCTGAACTGCATAAACCTCATGTTGGATGGGTGAGTAAGCTCTGTGATGATACTTAGACTGGGAAACAGCCTGAAACGCAGACAGATGTTGTTTAGGACTTACCATATATTAACAAACTAAGATTTTTACAAATTATTAATTGTTTAATTATTATTAAATAGAGTAAATAAATCACCTAAACATTGTCTGAACATTAACAATAGTTTTGGCATCAGCCATATAGTCTTCCTCTGCACTCATGGTACTTTCCTTATCCACCACAACCAAATTGTCAGCATAAATGATTCCACACTGCAGAAGGCTGTCCAAACTGAACCAAAAGAAAGACAAACTTGCATAATTGAAATATTTTGGACATGTTCTGCAGTTACATACTTGTCTATTGACCCCGCCATGTAGTAAAACCATTGGAAAACAGCAGATAGCCTCTAGAAAGTGATTATCTGGCCTGTAAGACAATGTATATGTTAGTACATAAAGGACATGACTAAATCTGATTCATGGACGACACTAGTCAGTAGAGTGTCTTAGCACTGATGGAGTGTGGTTTATGCTGCTCACTCAGAAACACTGAGTCACTTTAATTTATTAATGGTCGTCTTCACCCACAAACTATGACAGAAGCCTAGTCCTGCTGACTTGAGGCTCAAGGCTGTGCAGGAGCTTGAACTGCGTGTATGAGTGAGTGAGTGGGCGTTTGTGTTTGTGCGCGACAGAGGAGAGTGCTACAGGGCGCAGAGGATGTCGTTTCCAGGCGCACACATGCAACGGATAAAAAGGCCATGAAAGCTTGCATGGTGTTCTCCAATATTTCAGAATATATATTTTTGTTCTAGCAATTTGTATATCATCCAGGTTCAAGGAAAATCAAGTTGCCATGGTTACAGTCTGGCGCAACAGAGAGCAGTTTTATTTTCTTTGTCACTCAAAACACACCGTCACGCTGAGCAGCAGCTGTAACCTAACATCAGGACTGACAATGGCGGCCCACCTCCACAGCCTTTGCCTAAGTGCTCTGCTGACGTGAGCTTTTATAACACACAATGTTCCCTGTCATGAAATGTGAACAACCGAATGAAAGAAATATGAAAATTAACTCACGGATTATCCAGCAACAAGACAATGGGGTTGAGCTCTTTTTCTTGGTCTGTAATAAGCTCTGAGAGGCACTATAAAGTTATAAAGACCATTTCCAGCAGTTTCAGCAGATACAATGATGAGTTTGTTTTTAAACCCATATGCTTTAGCATCTTCAAAACTGTTGTGTCGGCATCCCTGTGTAACAGAAAAAAACCCTTATATAATATACTGACAGTGACTAATTTCAAAAATACAGAACAGTAGGCCCACCTGGTCCAGTCGCAGACAGCAAAACAGAGCTTTGTCAGCTAACAAATGGCACAATGTGGGCGAGCTGCCAATGTAGGGCGAGTTAGGCGGATAACCTTTCACGTACCTGAGAGGAAATCAAAAGAGGCTTTTGACTCGGTAACAAATGAAATATGTACAAAATATGCAGAAGAGGTAAACAGTGTAGAGCTTGTGAATTATATTGATATTGATTGGTCATGACATGCAGTAAGATGTTGTTTGTTTTGTTATTGTTGCTATCTGTTTGTCTGTTAATGTGTTGAGAGATGCAATGCAAAAACATGACTTACTGTCCCTGCTCTGTAGATGATTGGTCTTTTTCATCCATGAAAACAGAGTCATCTTCAGACTGATCACTAAGAAGGTCACAGGGCAAAATGGTAGAGGAATCTGCAATTTCCTGAACCGGTGCAATGCTTGGCCGCCGCCCTCCTGTGCCGTTTACAGTGGGCGGTGGGACAAGGCTTCCACCTGAGGGTGGACTTGGGTTCTGAAGATCCATTGCAACCGTGCCTGCAATTTTTTTTACATTAAACAGACCTATAAACACAAAAACAAAAGCAAAAATGAATAAAAAAAAGAATTTGTCAACTTACCCATGCTTGCAATGATGCTGTGAACAGGAAGTTGTGCAGGTCCATCAAAAAGCCCTCCGGCTGATCTGCCCTTCTTTTCTTCCTGGTTGAAGATAAAGGCAGAGTTTTCCTCTTTGGTGATATTAATGTAGTAACAAGTGTCTGTGGCTGCCATGATGTGGCGTGGACCGGGATTTAACAGGATGCTCTTATTGTCTTCTTGCTTAATACCAATCAGACACACCCCATACCTTAACGAGATGCACAGATATAAATGTTGATGAACAAGTCTAATCATTTCATGTTGCATACAATTGATCAAGTGGAGTTTTACAGTGCTTTGGAAAGCCTTGTATTGCTAAAATGTTCTGACTTACTTTTTATGGGCATGAAATGATGCATAAGTGAAGCTTTTGCCACTATACTCTCCAAAAAACTTGCTGTCACACAGTCGGATATGGTAGACCTCGTTGCCCGAACAACATCCATACATCCTCTGCCAGTGTTCAGGAGACTGTTGCCCTTCTCTGAGATGGTAAAAAAAAATATAAATATAGTTATATGTGTATGTGACGAACTGAAATAGTGAAACAGGTTTTGCATTTCCTGTTTAGACACTTTACAGATAATTATCTTAGCTGCATTCAAGCCAGCAGATTGTTAAATTCTCAGGGTGCTTTTAGGTCCCCACAAAAAACCTCCACAAAATGTTGCAGCGATATATATATGAGAGTCTTTGTATTGCGGGGCGAGTGTTTTGGTGGTGGTTTGAGCAGCTTCCTTGTTCTGTTCCATGACAGATAAAGATGCCTTCATAATAAAACCCCAATCAAAAAGACATTAAATTCCACCGATATAACTTCAAGGTTTTAATCCGTTTCAATAACGCTTGACTTTCAGGAAATTACCCAGAGAATTTTAGCTACTGATGATTGATTTCTTTTCTAGTTTCCAAGCAATTGATAATGATGGCATGGTGGCAGAGATCATTTTCACGCTGAGGTTTTTATACTCTTGTATGGGGAACAAATCCTTTTTGCCACTGACTCCATTTCCTTCTTGCTTAAAGCACTTTCCTTGACGCTCACTGTGAACCACAATAAGCTATGTTTTGTTTTTTTAATTTGTGTTGCTTGTCACTTCCCTGGGAGAATTATATAAATACTATGTAGACATAACAGGTCCAGGGGCACAAACCGTCCACGTGAAGTATGCACAAGCAGTGTGACCAAAGTGGAGGTGGCAGGGCAAACACAGTTTAGTGCCAACATGGCATATTTGAATTCTTCCTCACACACAACATGATCTGAAACAAAATAAAACAACAATGATCAAAACATTTCTGTAATAATGCTTTGTTGAATATGCTTGTCACACAGTGGGGCCAATAAGTATTCGGGCAACTTAAAAATTTGCAAGTTTACCCATTTAAAAAGATAATAGGGGTTTGTAATTTTCATCATCGGTACACATCAAGCTTGAGAGAAAGAATGTAAAAAAAAAAAAATCCAGGAAATCACATTGCATGATTTTTAAACAATTTGTGAAAGAGGGTGGGCAGCTAGACAACAAACAACTCTTCTGTCCCTCACAGACCAGTCACTTGCTCTTTAAGAAGTTATTCCGGCCTCCACTCGTTCACAGTATGAATGGCACGTGTTTGAACTGATTCGATGCATAAGAGACCCCCGCACACACCTTCAAACTGTCAGACTCCAGTCTTCACCATGACCAAGACCAGAGCTTCCCAAAGACACCAGAGATAAACTGTACAACTGCACAAAGCTGGGATGAGTCGAACTGCAATTGGTAAACAACTTTGAGAAAAGATCAACAGTTGGAAACATTATTAGAAAATGGAAGAAGTATGACATCACTGACAATCTCCCTCGGAGTGGGGCTCCATGCAAGATCTCACCTCGTGGGGTTCAAATGATCCTGAGAACAGTGAGGAATCAGCCCAGAACTACACGACGGGAACTGGTCAATGATTTGAAGACAGCTGGGACCACCGTCACAAAGATGACTATAAGTAACAAACTACGTCGTCATGAGGTGAAGTCCTGCATTGCCCGAAAGGTTCCCCTACTGCACAAAAATCATGTAAAGGCCCCTCTGAAATTTTCTAAAGACCATCTGGACCATCCAGAGGAGGATTTGGAGAATGTGATGTGGTCAGATGAGTCCAAAATGGAACGTTTTGGTTTAAACAGCACTCGCCGTGTTTGGAGGAAGAAGAATGCTGAGTTGCATCCCAAGAACACCATATGTACTATGAAGCATGGGGGACAGGAAGACTGGTCCGTATCAATGGCAAGATGAATGGGGCCATGTATTGTGACATTTTGGGTAAAAACCTCCTTCCCTCGGTCAGAGAATTGAAGATGAAACATGGCCGGGTCTTCCAGCAAAACGATCCAAAGCACACAGCCAGGAAAACCAAGGAGTGGCTCCGTGAAAAGCATATCAAGGTTCTGGAGTGGCCTAGCCAGTCTCCAGACCTCAACCCAATAGAAAACCTGTGGACGGAGTTGAAACTCCGTGTTGCCAAGCGACAGCCCTCAAACATCACAGCTCTAGAGAAGATCTGTGCAGAGGAGTGGGCCAAAATACCAACTAAAGTGTGTGTAGACTTGGTCAAGAACTACAGGAGCAGTTTGACCTCTGTCATTGCCAACCGAGGCTACATTACAAAGTATTAAAAGTAACTTTTGCTGGCTGCCCAATACTTATTGGCCCCCCATGTTCACAAATACATTGTTTAAAAATCATGCAATGTGATTTCCTGGATTTGTTGTTTTTACATTCTGTCTCTCACGCTTGATATGTACCGATGATGAAAATTACAAACCTCTATTATCTTTTTAAATGGGTGAACTTGCACATTTTTAAGTTGCCCAATACTTATTGGCCCCACTGTATCATATGCATAAACTAATGATTTAGAACCATAAACATTGTTGATGGTCACAACATATGTTGACTACTGTTACTGAATACTGTTACTATTTTCTAGCAGAAATCTGCCAAAGGGTGAAATGACTTCTGTCTTCATCTGTTGCCTGGCAACATCAAAGTGACTCCAGAAAGTCCTTGTCTTGTTTCCCTAACACTGTACCTCTCAAGCTACTGTACATTTTACTGGATATTATAATGATTGTAATGACTCACCTGCAAATTTGACATGAAACTTGTTTTCTGGTTTGAGTATCTGGACATAGAGTGGACAGTTTGGAGCAAAGTCTTTAACTGCCCAAGCCCTCAGTATTGTCTGATGATCCTGAGATGAGATAGAGTTACACTCTTTCACTCTCTAAACAATTAACTGTTTGTGATTGACAACATTAATCCCATTAATTTAATTCAAGTTGAATTATGATTTTTTGTTATGTGTCATACCGCTGCAGTGCGATCCACCTCGTTACGACTGCTGAGAATAAAACAGGCTTCTGCATCATCCATTCTGTAGAGACATTTACAAACCTATTGACTATGTGAATAATGGTAGATCACACACTGGTAGAGAAAGTTTCATTTGGCCAAAGTTTTTAAATCAAGCCGTTTCTACTGCTTGATCGGACCGAGTCAGACTTGAAACTTTTACAAGCATTACACAAATTCCTGAAAAGCTGTCTCAACATACCCTGTTTTGCATGTGATTAGAGGAGCCCGCAGAGTGCAGAAAGCAAAACAAGTGTGGGTGGATTTGAAATAAAGCCAGATGTAAGATGTGAGTCTGACACACTCCCAGTCTACATTTTTAATTGCCCTATAAAACCCAGATAATCTATACAAGTATTTGCATAAATTGTTTGAATAAGTAATGTAGCGTGTTGATGTTGAAAATGAAACCAGCTAAAAAACTGAAGCTTTTAGTGATTAGAATTACAAAAGAATAAGGTATACAAAAGCTCAGACGTCAGATAAACTGATAATGTAATTCTACAAACAATTCAAAGATAAAAGGTCCATGGTTAGTGCTAAAGAGCTGTCATACACCCCTAGCAATTAGATCAACATGTAATTTCCCTGACCAGCTTCTGCACACACGCGAAAACACACACACTCACACACACACACACACACACACACACAGAAAAGCTACATTTCATTGTCTGTATTCAGTGCGTTCAAAGCCAACTTACTTGGCTCTGAGCAGATCTTGGTCTTTGAGGACAGATCCTTGTAAGTAAATCACTCGCTGTGACCACAGAGGAATCTGCAGAACTCTCCGCACCTGGAGGTCCATCTCACTTGGGCATAAAATCACCACATAGTAATCCTAATAAAACATAATCTTACAGTTATAAAAGTATCATTGCAGCGATGAACAGTGTGTAGATATAAGTTGGCGGCTGGTAATTTTGTCTAGACATACATATTACACATCTTTAGCCTAGAATAACAAAACTGTAAATTGTCAGGGCAGATTTGTTAGACCAATAGATCAGATCAATTGTATTAAACCTTAAATAGGAAGATGAATAAATTGTAAGAGCTACACTGTACATGGATTAAAGGTAAACAATGAGAAGGAAGGAACGTAAGAAAAAAAGATTTGTTCTTTTTTTACACAATATTTTTAAGGTTCCAAAGAATATATAACATTGTGGATAGGGCTGGGCGACACTGATACAAATGAATATCTCAATATTCTTTTGGCATATCACGATAACAAGTCAGACAATAATAATACAAAGTTGTGTCAATACAACAGAAATGTGTTAAAACATGTCTTTAAACATATCAGTTCGGGTTTAATTATTAGACAAATGTGAAATATTTGTCAAATTAATCACAGAAGTGCCAAAAAAATCCCCTTAGACCCTTATTTGAAAGTTTACAACATAGCTGTTTTACATTTTTATTTATAATCAGCTCTTTTTGTAGCATTTTTTACTATAAATTATATAGAGTTCTCAGACTTGTTTCACTGATTGAGAATGACTCTTGGATGAGAGTGGAAACGTTTCGTTTTTTCTAAAACAGAGTCCAGATGACTACAACTGAATCTTTTTCTACGATGGAACACTCCTGGACGAATGAGGGATTACACCGACATATAAATTATATACTCAATATTCATATTTTGAATATCTTCAAAGCAACATCCATGATATTGTCTACCTTTCGATACACTGCCCACCCTTAATCGTACACATGGTTGTTATAGCCAGCTGTACCTGTAATCTGGGATGAGCATAGAATTCATTAAGGAAGTCCATGAGTAAATCAATCTTGAGAGAGCTGACACACAAGACCACGTGCTTCTCAGTCTGCGCTCGGTGACGGCTATAATTTCCTCCAGATTTTTGTCTCTCCATCCACAGATAGATTAACTCTTCAAACTGTCAAGGCAAGAAGCCAAATTAACAATGGCATTCACATATGAGCATTTCAGTGGCTGTAAAATATAATTTAGTTATATGATGCGGTACCTGCAGAGGGAGAACCACCAGTGCCACACAGATCATGATGACTACAAGCAGCTGAGACGGCCAAATGCGTGGAGTGACATCTCCGAAACCCACGGTGGAGAACGTAACGATACAGAAGTAGAAGGAATTGAAGAGCGAGAGGTTTTTTCCAGCTCGCTCCAAATGCTGGATTCCACATGTGCTAATCAGAGGAATCGTGCAAAATACCAGATTCAATTTGACACAACAAAAGTAAAAGTGTACTCTTAAAAGCCTTATCTTACCCAGTGAAAACAAGGCAGAGCAATGTACAGATGAGGATTAGAACCTGGTTAAACATGGCAGAGTTTGTCCTCTGAATTGCTCTGTGAACATCATTCTACAACACAAAGAGCAAATAAATAAAGCAAACGTATCATTCAAATTCAGATTTAGACAACTTTACTGCCAACTAGTTCGGGCGGTAAAAAAAAGCACAAAGGGAACAACCAAACATATAACATATAATGGAGCTTTGAGCACCCAATAAAAGACTTTACAACTACATTATCACTTATCAGTTAGATGAAAATATGAGTTAAACATTTCAAATATCTATTTGTCTTTGAATAAGTGCAGCCCGGTGGTAGAGTGGATAAGGCACAGCACACGTATGCCAGGCTCCAAGTGCAGCCGGCCGCAGTGTTGTGAGTTTGATTCCTGACTCCGACATCTACTGCATGTCTTCCCTTCTCTCTCATCTCCCATTTTACACCACTGTCCTATCAATAAAGCCTACAGGCACAAAATCTTGAATGAGGAAGAATAAAACAATATTTTAAAACATCACCTTTTAAAATATTGTTCTGTGAGCAAAGAATCGCATTTGGCCTTTTGGTACGATTAGCCCATTACAGAAGAAAGCCAAGTCTCTCCACTGCACTTCTGAGAACTGCTTTTAACAATGGAATTTCAACATATTTATTAAACCAGCAAATAAAAGAAAAACACACAATATACTGCACACAATAGTCCCAATAAAGGACTGATAAAAATGACACCGAATGGTGAGACTAAAAGAAAAACATTATTAGAAAATAATTTAATTGCATGACACTTCATTCAGAAGTTTGTTGCATTCTGTATTTACATAAATTAGATTGTTGTGGTTCCAAAGCAGGCGTTGCGGGTGGGCTGTAGCAACAAATTAATGTCTTTACAGAACCAGCCCAACCACCAAGTAGTGACTCAGAGGGCCTTGATTTAACTCATTGGAACAGAGGCATTTAGATGAATACAATTACTCACAATCATGTTCTCCAAAGCGCATTTGGCCAACCAGCAATTAAGAAACACAGGTATGAAGATGTTCCTTAGAGACGGCCAGAAGATCTAAACAAAATAATAAGATTTTTAATGAAACTTTTCATGGTCAGCAATAAAAAAAATTGCACCAAACAAAAACATTTGCCACAGCTGTTTAACAAAGTAATTTTAATGTTACCGTGATAATAAAAGGGACCGTGTTGATTATTTCCAGGAGGAAGGACACCTGAAATATGTGCTCCCAAATGTTTCCCTGGCAAAAACAAACACACTTTTATGCACTTTACCTCAGAAAACGGAGAGCTCCGAGTTTCCATAGAGACGTACATCTCCACTGTCATATGTCACTTTCTGATGGCACTTAATCTTTTACCTCCACTTCACATGGCAATTACCACCTATCCTTAATGTAGCCTTGACTGCAATTGAAGCTAATTACTCCACTTATGGATTGTCAGTCGCCAGGACTGAAAGTGACTAATTGTGAGAGAGAAATCATTCAGACGAGCTACAGGGCCGCAAAAGAGCTGTGTGCTGCGTCTCACCTTGTAACTCAAATACATCAATAACATCGTCTCCAGAAAACTGATGATGGCCACAATCACCTTCCACACAACACAAATCGAGTTAAATCGTTAATAAAAATACCACTTCATGTGATAACACATGATAAGACTTACTTGTATGGCCCACACAGGCACTTTTCTATCCACCCAAAAGATCAGCTCCCTGGCAAATGAGAACATGTCTATGTTAAAGCATCATTAGGGAAAATGTTCATCAAAAACATGTCTGGCTGCTCACCAATTAATTGCACTGTCTTGAATGGATGCATTAGACAGACAGTCAATGCTAAATGTTTTTGAAAAAGACAAACAAATAAATGCAAGCACGCTTTTATTTTAAAATCTGCATTAAAATACACTACAGTGCATACCATTTAGTGTTGGTGCTGGCCGTGCCTGTCTGTGCGCCGCTGAGGCTGCTGTGGCCGCTCTGAACAGGGTTGTCTGTCATCACTCTGATTATGTACAGTAGACACGTGAGCAGCTTCAGACAGAAGTTGAAAACACGAATCCTCAGACCTTAGATTAGAGACAATACATTTTATCCCAATTTAAATTTAATTTGTATGCATGAAAATGCAAATGAGGCTGTTGCTGTATTACTTTTGTGGGCTAGAATAATCATCTACTTTATTATATATATGTATATGTATATGTATATATGGAGACACAACAGGGAAGCTTTTCTAGACCTCGCTCTGATGTTTCGGTTGGTGATGAGACTGGTCGTTCCCTCTAAGTATTTTCTCTGGAAGGTCTAAGACCGCATTTGGCCAAACAATTATTTAGCATTTCAAAAGTCCATGACTCCTGGCATATATTACTATCTTTAACTTCCGTCTGCACAAGCTGCACTTCAAGCTGCAATTCGTAGTTGGTTAAAATCCCAAATTATTGTGTTAAAAAATCACAACAGAACAAGACAAGTTTTAAAAACTGCTCAGTGTGCCAGCCAGTCAACCACAGGAGCAAGACCAGGGCAACCACGGAAACAGACGCCATTTGTAGGACAGAATATTTTATTTTGAATTGTTAAAAGACAACCATCATTTTTTATAATCTGAATCCCATGGATATGTTGTACCTTAATACAAATAGCTGTAATTTTATTTACTTACTTGATCTTTGGTTTTTAATAAAGAATAACTTCAAACGCTCCTTAAACGTGTTTTCATTCACGTAAAACTCCACCTGAACCCTAAAAAGACAAAAGGAAATGTGAGAAAAAGAGCGGTTTACACTGGCATGCGACATAAAAACTTTCAAGATAGCATTCATAATTTAATGATGAGGCAAATAACCTTGTCTTATTTGTTTACCCATGAAAAGAAAACAGTAGTAAAAGTTTACCAAATAGTGAATCCAAAGAACACCAAGGTATGACATGTTTATAATTTGTGAGCTGCACAATGGTGGCCTCACAACACCGTCCTGGGTTTGACTCTCGGGCAGCACACTCCGTGTGGAGTATGCATGTTCTCCCCATGTCAGAGCAGGTTAACTCCAGGCGCTCTGGCTTTCCCATCAACCTAAAACATGCCCAATTGGCCAAATCCTCCAGCTGAGGTGGTCATGACCAAGCTCAAGTTCTGGAGATGGGTCCTTGGACGCTGTGGTCCACTGCTCCTGACAGGTCTCCTCAGCAGCCTTGAAAGGATGGGTCAAATGCAGAAAACAAATTTCCCCATGGAAAACAATCAACTATACTAACCTTAAAGTTTGCATCGTTGGAAAGAAAGCAGATAATATATAAATGTGGCTTCTAGTACTTCTAGTAATCTAGTATTTCAATTCTATTACAGACATGCATTGAATACAAAATGCAAAACACAGCAGGAACTCAGTGTCTACCACAGAAAACCTGTTAACGGGAAATTTTTAGACATTTATTGCATAATCTTTAAAGAAGAGATAACAGAAAAGTTTCAACGCAAACACTTTGCCTAAATTTACTCACAGGGGATTATAATCAGATTCAAACTCATTGGTATGATTAATGAGCAGTTTATTCAGGCTGATTTGGATGTTTGATCTTTCCATCAGTGTACATACAGTACAGCAGCATCTTTGCAAGGTCATGTGGGGATAAAAGTGTTTTCTTTAAAACCTTTTTAGAAAGGTTGAATAAATAATAGGCTTCTTGGTTGTGATTAAATACCTTCATATAATTTTTTTTTTTTTAAAGAAAGAAACATTAGGAAGAACATGTTAGTAAAAGTACATTTAAATGCTGGGCTTAAAAGACATGGTCACACAATGTGAAATGTGTCCTCCACCCACTCAGAGGCTCATGCGTATACGTGCAAAACGGTGCGCATAATCAGCTCCTGTTGAGAACTCTTACTGTTTGAAGAGGTCTGACATTAGTCATACCAAGGACTATGTGGTATTATTTAAAAAGTTGTCCACAAATGGAGGGTTGTTTTACAGAGGATATACATTCTGCATTCCAAAACAGGAGTATGGCTACCTTCATATTTTCTGTTTGCAGATGGTAAAAGTCATTACATGTTTCTTCTACTTTTGATAACCCCGAAACCTGGAGTCCTACCTCTGTTCACTACTGAGAGCCTCCGATCTCCACGTTCCCACGGTTGTACTGACCCAGGTCGAGATGACGACTCCTGGATCCATGTGAGAGAAGACTTGTGACTACCTGCAGCTGCGTCGTGCGAACAATGCACTCTTGCTGTAATCCTGTGTGAAATCGCAACTGTTCTTTAAACTATTTTTCTCCTGTTTAACAACAACACATGCAGAATGTGTTTTAGGCAATAGGCATTTATGTAAACACTTTATACACAATTTTTTTTCTCCCTCTCCCACTTTCTCTCTCAGTCTGTTTCCACAGCAACGTTTCAAAGACGGGACTAACCAGCGCTGATGCAGTTATATGACCCGCTGCAGCAGCACACTGTAAACACTCACTGAGGCAGATAAAGGGGAGCGTGACAAGATGATGGCACACAAATACTTCAGGTGCCTCCGGGTGGACTGCGATTCATCATAACCGGAGCTTCTGTGGGTTTACATTTGGACTGCAGCATCTGTCTATCTACAGAGCACAGACCACTCAGACAGTTTCAAAAAGCAGATGGCAAAGAAAATGTTCATCTGAAGTCAATGACGGAGAAATGTTATAAGAAATGGATAATACATTGCCTACAGTTAAATTAAAGTATCAATTCATTAATCAGAGTTTTCAGTAGGATAGTGTTTTCTACTTCTGTAACTTCTGTGACATTTATAGTCTCTAGAGAAGACTCAAACTACTACTACTACTACTACTACTACTACTACTCAAAATTTAAAAATAGAACACAAAATGATATGATATGTTGTTGTTTTGTTGTGAACCTGGATGAGCAGATGTTTATTTGGGCGAGGGGTTGTTTGTGTTTCTTATGCACGCATGCCTTTGCAAAGGGAACATTTGAATAACAGATGAACCCTGGGCAGATGTGACCAGTGACATTTTCAAGTTGAGTCACAGCTGCGAATAGAGACTATGGTGAAGTCTATATAAAGAAAATATTTTTTTACTGACTCACAATAATAATTCAGTTTTTTGGGGGGGTTGGGAGGAGTTGGTAAGTTGCAGATTGCAAATTAAAACATCAACATGCAGACCTCAGAGTCTAACAGGGCCGATCCATATAAAACTTTGATTTGAAGTTTGACAGAACCATTTTGCAACACAAGAGCACAAGCATGCACAGACTAGATTCAATAGAAAGGCATCAAACGCTGCAAAAGCTGCCATAATCATTTCAGCACCACGGACAGCACCATAATGAAATTACTTCTTACGATGTTTATGTTTATTTTTGCTGCATTTTTAATTATACTCTCAGCCAACTCTCAGTCGCTCACGTTAATATTTTACCCTCCACTGCTGTGTTTGATTAGGAAAGTGTCATTGCATTTAATGAATGTAATGAGTCAGAACAACCATGGGATGAACAAGCAACCGCAGGTGAACATGCAGGATAAAATAACAGATTTACACCTTAAGAACTCCACAAAGGGTATTTAAATATCAAAAGACAGCAAGAAGCATTTATAGCGCAAACTTCCACTTAGTCATAGGTCAGTTTTATACAAGACAGCTGTCATGTTCAATACTGCAGTTCTAAATTATGGATACGAAAATATGCTTTAATTTGTTTAGTAAACATAAACCCATTAGTGGTGATAACCTAATCCATATAAACTGTTTAACAAAAAACCTACATCATACAAAGGTAAAGTAGGGCTGTACTCATAATATACACACAGCCAATTCAGAAATGTGTTATAAATTGTCAATTTATACACTTTCTTCAGCTGACATGATCATTAAGGCTAAAGCTGCTGATATGGAAAAAATGTGTTAGGGATGTGCACATATCGGGATACCTATTGTATCATAAGGTGTTTGACAGCCTTACTCCACAGGGACAATGTTCAAATAGACGTAGTATTTAAATACATTTGTAATACTTGCACCACGCAAATAACCTACCTGTCGTCATTTTGGAAGCTTTGGTCGCCGAGCAGAAGATCTCTGAAGCGAAACCTGGGCGGCAGCGGTGGCACCTCACTTTCCACCTGCTCCATCTTTAGGCTGGAGATGTTCAGGATGATCCCGCTGCTGTTTCTCTGGGATGGCGCTGAAGAAGAGCTGTATTACAGGAAAAAAAAGTTTAATCAAGGTGTGAAGAAGAAACAAAAGGCTTTGAGGAAACAGTGAAACAGTGAAACAACCGAGAATTACACACTATCTAAAAGTGACTCGCTCACTAAGCCTGGATGAGATGAGTTGAAGGTTAACATGATGGGGGCTTTATGAGGCATTACCTGTGGCCCCCAACACAAGGATGGTTGCAAAGATGAGATGATGATCGACTGTAGCAATGGGTGAGTGAGAAACTCAAATTCTCAGCAATACACTGTGAAGAAAAAATATCATGATTTTTACATATTCAGAAGTCAGCTAGCCTCAGAAACAATTTTGTCCTGAAAGTTAATGCTAAAAATACTTTGTTCATCAATTGTAGTTGGAACTCTTACCATGTGGTTTGAAGATGTATCCATTTGATCAAATCTAAACTTTGACACCTTTAGGGGAAAAAACAAACTAACCTAACCAAACTGACAAACTCACTAACTTACTGACTGCCAGACAAACTCACCAACACTACGAAGGAGTGATTCAGTTTGATAATTTTATGATGGTGTTTGCAAATGTTATAATGGCCACAGCATGGGCGCAGAGAGAATGGAAATACTGAAGCTCAAAGGACACTTACACAGTTAGACCTAAATGGGAAATGCACAACACACAAAACAACACACACTGATGCCTTTGGGGTTCTGTTAATTTTATATTAAAACGAACTTACAGGAAAAGACACAATAAAATATAAATCAATCAATCAATCAATCAATCAATCAATCGACAATTCACTGCTACACATATTAGTCACACCCAAATCTGTTAAGGGCACATTTGACTACTTTAAGAGTCCATCCTTGCTTCGTCAGTGTCTTACCGAGGCTTGTGGTCGGTCACGGTCCCATCATCGTTGACAAATGACTGATTCACGTAACACTCACTGCACATTTTGGCCGGAGCGCCGGGGCTGGCTTCGTATTGGAGAGCTGCGGTAGATGGCACGGAATCCCCCTTCACAAAATCTTCTTCCTGGCTTAATGGCATTGGACAGTGAGTGACACTAGCCCCACCAAAAGGCTCAGGTAACTTGTACCAAGTGTCCAGTCACTTACAAGCCAGGCGCATCTTATGTGTAATAATATGCTGCTGAAGTTTAGATCCAACGCAAATGAAGACAGACTTGGACTCCTGAGCAGTCTCTGCGAGAGCGCTCTGCAGACAGCGCTTTTCCCAGAGGTAGAGCACCTATTGGAGCACTTAGTGAATTAAATGATGATTATTCAAACTCCTCATCAGAGGAGATTAGCACCCTCTGCTGGATGCAGGTGCGTACTGGCATAACAATCTTTTGGTGTTGAAGGCTAGCTTTAAAATTAATAGTAAAGAGTAGATCGAGACCAACAGGAATAGTAATAATATAATCGCTTTTAAAAAAGATAGTATTATATCTCAGTTTGAAGTTATAATTCATAATAAAATACCAGAGGTCAAAACAAATTTAATGTTGAAAATGTTTGCATATAGAAAGACACACTACATCCGACATCGGTTTTAGCACATTGACTGGTGTAAATAGAGGTGCCAATGACCACAATGCTCCGGAAATAGCTTGAAATGGGGATTTTTAAAAAGGAACCGATGATGATTGACTGTTGGCTGTTTGTAAAGGTCTGTTTTTTGTTATTTTATGAGGAAAATGTGGTATGTGGGAGGTGTCATGAATCACCAGAGAAAGGGGGACACAAGGTTGAGGAAAGGTCTTAATGCTCAGGCTCCATCCTTCTACAGTGGGAAAACAGTTCACAGATATAAAATAGATATAAAACAGACTCACTTGTTACATCCGTTTTTGGGTCTTTTGTGTACATGCACTGAACTAGAGATTTGAAGAAGCCTATACACGTCACTCTATGGGACCATTTTAGTGCTGTGATAAGAGTTCAATGGAAGCGTCTTTCACTACAATTACATTTTGCCAGATGTTTTATCAATGATTTACAATTTAAACTTGCACAAAAACTGTAAATGTACTTCTAAAGTACTTTTCATACATTCAAATATTTTTACCATTATAAATCTAGGCTTCACAATAAAAATCTTTCAGCGTTAAATTTTGTTGGAAAAATGGGCACACCCACTAATATAAACCCACTAATATAATTTGGTGTGAAATGGTTTGTCTCCTGATACGTCTTTAGTTCAACAGGAGGTTCAAACAGTGTCCCCAGTTCTGCTATTTGTGTGAACTCAGAACATTTGGACTTTGTTTATTGTATTCCCCACTATGGTCAATGTCCTATTTGAAAATGAGAATGAGTTCTCAAACATTTTACTTGTAAAATGAATACTACTGTATTTTAGTTATCTGTTATCTATTATTATACATCTCATAAGTTTACATACCCATAAGTTTAATTTCAGAAAAGTGGAATCCTAAGACAAAAACGTGTCTTCCACTTATGGTTAGCTGAAGCTATTATTATTATAAGCTATTATTTAAATCATAACAGCAGAAATTACCCAAATGACTCTCATCAAAAGTTTACATGCCCCAGTTCTTAATACCGTGTATTGCCCCCTTTAACATCAATGACAGCTTGAAGTCTTTTGTGGTAGTTGTGGATGAGGCTCTTTATTTTCTCAGATGATAAGCTGCACATTCTTCTCGGCAAAAAGCCTCCAGTTCTTGTAAATTCTTGATCTGTCTTGCATGAACTGCACATTTGAGATCTCCCCAGAGTGGCTCAATGATATTGAGGTCAGGAGACTGAGATGGTGATAAGACCAACATCACCAGGGTATGTAAACTTTTGATCGGGGTCATTTGGGTAGTTTCTGTTGTCATTATGATTTAAAAAGACTAAACACATTTGTATGATAATAAATGACTTGACCCAACCACTAACCATGAGTGAAAGACAGGTTTGTGCGTTCTAATATTTTCTGAAAAATTGCCCCAAAACAAAATCACAAATTCTGCCAGTGTATGTAAATCTCGCTCCTCTCTCTCCCCCTTTCTCTCTCAATCCTCTCTCTTTAAAAAAAAATAAAAAAATTGTACTTAGCGTAAAAGTTTGAATTTGATGCCTGAGAAAACACATGAGATTCTTATATAAGATTCCAAGGAAAAAGGGAAAAATACAGAATGGCTGTGGCACAAAAGCACAATTAAACCGGTGTTAAATGTATTCCTCGGTTCCTCAGTTAGCACCTTCAGTGCCAACTGCAGCCGCTGCTGTGACATAGTATGGTCCTTCTCTCAAGTACGTTTTCAGGCGCAGACAGTTCTGGCTGCCAAGGATTTCTGTTGCTGATGATGAACTTACAAGTGCCCCGACCAGTTCAAACTTAGCATCTTTAGCATCCTTGGTTTGACTTGTTGAGCGATCCAAAACAAACTCCATGAAACCAGGAGTGCTTATCATTAACCTCTGACCCCATGGTTGAGAAGCAATGGCCTACAGAGCAAATGATGTGTGTAATTATCAGATGGCATATGCAAGGCATGATAGAAAATAGATAACTTACAGTAAAAATGCGGAGAGCGCAAAAGTGTAGCTCAGGAAAAGGCTGTGTGCTGATTTTATGAATCATGTCCAATGGATGTTTTGATAAAAGGTGGAACCAGGATTGTGTTAAGGCCAAAAGATCTTCTGTCTGCTGTTCTGGCTGCAACACAACAAACAGGATACTACAATATATACAGTATGCTTTACAAACAATCACACAATACTAGTTTGTTAAGCACAAGTACCTGTAGTGTGAGCAACTGGGCTATGGCCTCCAAGCTTCGAACTCTGAGCTCTGTAGCCCCTGTACTCGCAAAGTGGCTCATTCTCACTATAACAGCTTTGAATTTCTCTCCTGTAGAAACAATAAAGTTAAAGTGGTAGAAATTATTACATTTATAATTATGAATCATTCTGAAAACAATACCGGTTTTCTGAAGGACCTGTTTCCCTTCAACAGTAGATCCAAGCAGACCCAAAGTATCCAAAGCCACACCAATCATAGCTGGATCTGAATCCAGGGCCATTTCAAACACCTTGTTCTGAAAAGCTGGGTAGGTTTCACAAACCTGCTGCGGACTGTCCATAATGGCCACATTGCCAAAGAATTTCACCAATCCTAATTAAAGAAATTCCAGTTATGTTTTATAGTGAAAGACACATCTTGAATCAAAACAGAAAAACACATACCAGGAAGGTAAAGAGAAGAGAAGGGATCCGTTTCTGCTCCTCTGATCATGTTTGAGATCTGGTCCATTATACCTTGATGTGTCAAAAATTGCCGGCCATGTAGGCTTTGTGCCAAGTTTGTCACCATTTCAACTGCAGTTACTCTAGATAAACAAAAACAAAAGTGGTAAAACTGCGCATTCTTTATGTAGCTATAATAATAATAATAATAATAATAATAATAATAATAAAGTATTATTACCTAATTAACATGTCTTCTCCGGTGAGTTCACCAAGCAGTTGTGAGATGAGGCCACTGTTGACACAAGACCCAAAGGAACTGGGGGAGATAGATGAGACTTCCACAACCAGCTGCATGCAAACAAAAAGATCAGACTGATTTGAGAGAAAAACAATTGCAACAAAGGATGAGTTTGGGTGACACTCACCTCATATATTCTGTATCTGACGACATCACTGACAGCCATCACTTCCTTTATAGTTTTTAGCAGATCAGATTGAAATAGTTTATCCAAACCGGCTTTGGAATGAGTCAGTTTAGACAGAGATCGAATAGCCTGAAACAAGAAATCTAGTATTAAAAAGTACAATTACAAATTATTACAGGCTTACTCAGAATATGTTACCTGTTTAGCCACAGATATTTTCTCCTCTCCAATGGCGTGGATGACAGCACAAAGGAGGTCACTGCTGATGAGGATTTCATTGATGGCCTCAGGATGTTCCAAAATTCTTCCAATCTGAAAAAATAAAAGTCATGTATTTTGAATGAGCAACGGGAAAGGTTGCACATCATTGAATGTATATAATTATATAATTTCTACCTGTGTCAAGGCCAGTATTTTAACAGCTTCATTGTTGTGCTGGACGCCTCCTTCAAGTTCGGCTCTGTAATTATGGGCCAGGTGAACTGGACTTAAAGCCATTAATATCCGCTCTAGGATGTCCACGCATAGCTCCACCTGTTCCCTGACAAAAACATTAGAAACACTAAATGTTGAATTATGAATTAGATTATATTTTTAGGTGGTAGGTTTATGTGGTATTACTATTAATCTATTTATTTATAGTGTATATTTAAGAGGTGCCACTAAGTAAATAGTGTTTGATAGACTTAAGGACATGCATTTACTTCTTCTTTCTAAACTTGTTACAGGTGGAAAATAGTTTGTTGCCGAATTTGGTGCAGAGCCACTTTTCTCTCCGAGATTAATGTTATCTGTGCCCTGTCCTTTTTTAAATACATAAAACTAAATCAACCATTAAAGCACTGTACAACGTGGTCGGAAATGATCGAACTTTACTTTGCCAATTCAAGTCCTATTGTTATGTGGAATCATCTGTCAAAAGTACATAGCAAAGCCCCGCTGACTCAGCTCAAATAAGATCATAACAGTTGATAGTAGCATCGCATAGTAGCATAGCCTACCTAGAGTTTGAATTCAACAGAGAAAAGATGACTCCCAGGCGCTGCCCGCTCACAGAATCTCTCAAAGTACTGATAGGTATCGAGTAGAGGGCTGTTTTTAAACTCTGCAATTCTTCAACGGGGTCGTCAACAGAAGATATTTCACTTAATAAGCTCTCGATTGACGCAGCCATGACTCTGCTGCAACAGTGTTGTCAAGCGAGACTTCTTCTGAGCCGACAGCACCGGTCAAATCACTTTGACGCCATCGCGTGGACTGACGAAAAAGTGCGTCTCACACAAACACAGTTAACATGATTATACATTTTGAGATTTTTTAAATAATCTTGGCTAGTTTTCCGTAGTTTGACAATTTTGGTTATCGATGTTTTAACAGAATTTATTATTTTTCTTCTTGGTTGGTGGTTGGGCAGTAGTAATTCCATGACTGTTACCAAGCAACCAAACCGTAAACAAGGGCCAAAGCTCATCTTATTTATGCAATGGTTATTATATATCAAATAAGTAAGCGTTTAACACCTCAACGCAGGGCGGAGTCTGTCTGAGATATTAGTTAGTTTATTTTATTTCATGGGCTAATTTCCATACTTGTTTGCGCTCACAAACAATCAGTGTACATGAACAGTGGGGGCAATATGGATGAAGTGTCATGCTTAAGGACTACAGTATGCTCTATAGTGACACCTGGTATTCCATGGTATTGATGATGTGTTTTAGCCTTTGTATTGATAATATTATAAGCCCTAGTGAATTTCATTTTGAACATTTGTTATCTGACCACTATAACTTAAAAATAATATATTTAACATACAAGCCTTTTGCCTTTTAGTCACGAAATTACTATACATTTGATCAATGATTCTTTAACTTAAATTATCCCTAGGCCACTTTGTGTTTTGTGACCTTCATCTCTTTGTGTCTTAAAACAAACAAGTAATTTATGAGTGTTTCATGAGGGATTTGTGTTGGTCAAATTGTTTGAGTTATTAATGATGTATGTGTGGAGTACACTGCTCTGTTCACGTGACGGGTTTTGAGTTGCAAGGTTACGTGCTGGTCTAGAGTTTCACGAAAGTGGACACTTGCTCTGTCAATGCTGTTGTTTAACGTGCTTCATCAAGGTGCAGTCTCAAACCTGAGCCATGCAGGTACATTTTATAATACTGTGTTTTATTTAATTTCTGACTATGTCCAATTGCTGTTGTTTTTTGTTTTTCAGTTTCCTCTGTGTAGGTTGCGTACCCACCAGTGGTGTTTCCTGCTGTTCAACGTTATCCTCTTCCATGCTCTTCTGTTTGGTGCAGACTTTGTTGAGGAGTACCTCCTGCAGCCTACACCTGGGATCTACACTGACAACACAGTTATGGATGTGAGAGAAAAAGCAAGAAAACTTGATCTCGCCGACTCCAGAGAGAATGTCTCCCAGTCTTACTCTGTTACGAATCCTGATGCGTGCACAAACAACAATCTGTTCATCCTCGTGCTTGTCTTCAGCTCTAATGTTACTCAAAGGGATGCGATCAGAAAGACATGGGCTAACCAAACTCAAGTCCAAGGCTTTCCAGTTAAGATACTGTTCTTTTTGGGATCAACCCAAACTTCTCATGCACAAGAATATGTCATAAAAGAGTCCAAATTGTATGATGACATAGTTCAGGGACATGCAGTTTCAGATGCATCTCAATGGAGTCCTATTGAAAAAACAGTACTTGCGCTGCGTTGGGTTTTAACTTTCTGTCCTTTCGCCCGCTTTGTCTTGATGACCCAGGATAGAGTTTATGTCAACCTCCAGGGCATTGGATCCTACCTACTTGGACTTCACAGACATCCAGAAGATTTCTATTTAGGCAGAGTGATTCAGAAAGACTCTCCAGATCGTGACCCTAGCAGTCCTGGATACTTAGCCCCAGCTTTATATCCCAACAAGTTCCTACCTGAATACTGTGACCAGACGGCCTATGTGCTCTCCCAGGATATGGTGCGTAAAGTCTACATTGCCTCGGCAGAAGTCCATATTGCTGTGCCTGCTGATGTCTTTGTGGGTCTCTGTGCACAGAAGGCTGGTGTGGCACCAACACACAGTGCACGATTCTCTGGAGAAAAGCATATCCAGTATAACGCCTGTTGTTACCACTACCTGTTCAGCTCTGCTGGAATGGACAACAAAGAACTTGAGAGAGTCTGGAAAGACATGGGGCAAAAAAACAAAAACTGTTCGCTGTTTAAAACTTACTCTGGCCTGGTGATGTGCAAGGCTCTGACATACTTACATAAACTTTCCAGCTCTTGGGATTAAATTTGCCTTAATGAGCATCCCCTTTATTTTATCTATAACAAACAAAAAAATGTGAATCATAATTTAATGTAAATCTTTGTATTGCTCATCAATATAATGAATCATTTTCTTTTTTATTTTATGTTTGCCATTTTCATGTAACAATAGTAAATAATGAAATAAAGAATAGACATTTTATATTTAGGAGGCCCTCTAGTGTCCAGTGTAAAGCATAGCAAAAGGACAACCAAAATCAACAACAGAAATTGTAAATATCTTCCTCTTGTTTCTCACAGAAATGATTACATTTCCCACACTAACAACTTTGCACACTCAAACAACTCTGGTAAACACTGAATGCAAAATATAAATCTGGTCATTTAAAGCATATAAGTATAATAGTACAATTGATTTTAAAATGTGTGCAACAAATGTCTGCATTGAAGAAACAACCTCTTCTGCCCTTTAAATTCCACAAAAGGAAGCAATGACGTGGAGTCCCAGCAAAATGAGCGGCACAAACAAAATACTTCAAGCGCTTTCTCTTTGGTGAACATGTCAGAAGTTCACACTGCTCTGCAAGGAAGGCAAAAAAAAAATCTTTCTGATTCGACATTCTGATTCTCTTATCCCACAGAACAGTATATAACAAAAACATAATCTATTTTGGTCAAAAGTTAAGCTCAGGAAACACTTTTTGAGAACATGTCAAGGTCTGGGAGATTTTCCCTTTCACCCCCAAACCACATGCCTCCTCCACACAAATATTCACACAACACACACACACACACACACACACACACACACACACACACTCATGCGTGCAAACACACATCACTGACACCGCCTGTGGAGACTCTAGTGTGGGGTCAAGGGTCATAAACTGTGTGTGGCGTGTTGTTGGTGTGCAAAACTAATGAATGCTCCCCTCAGAGACCCATCAGTGTAGAAGCTCTAAGACCAGAGCAACAGTGTTTTATTTAGGCTGTTTACACTGAGTGGAGCTGAGGCTCTGATTGGCTCAAGTCATGGGTCAGGAGAAGTCAATGACTGGACTGATGAATGAAATGACTGTATGTTAACTTCATTTGATCCTACAACATATGCTATAAATCTAGAAAAGTATGTGTGTTTTAAACCATAGAAACTTTGTTGTTGGAACCAGAGATTTCCTATTGTCTCTTTAAAAAGCACTGATAACATTGGTTATTAACAAGCTTATTATTGCAATACAAGTAGTTAATGTGTTGGTATACTTATTCGCAAATCTCTGCCAGCTATAACCAAATAACTTTGCAGCAGGTTAAAACTGAATCAATTAATGTTTCATTATTTGTCTACAGGTCTAAAGAAACAAATTAAGCCACAAACTGTCAAACAGAATTCATTCATCATCGGCTGGTAATAAAAATGTAATGTGGAGTAAATGATAGAAAGAGGCAGATATACAGAGTTCTGAACCACTGAATGATTTATTACAAGCGTCTACTACGAGTGCTTTGGGTGGAGACTCTGCCTGTAATAGACCAGATTTGAGTACTTGTCATTATGGGCTTGTTCTGCCTAACACGGATGAGCTCCCTGGTTATGTTGTGTCTTTCATACACTCGGTCTCTTCCAGATGATAAAGACATCTGCTAACACTTAAATAAGGACAGTCCTTTGGTATATTCTCTGATCTTACCTAAACTGTGAAATAGTGTAACCCAAGAGTAAAGACATTAAAATAATACATTTTGTTAAGGCAAGGCAAGGCATCCAAGTTTATTTGTAGAAAGGCAATTCAAAGTGCTTCACACAACAGGCAAAAAAAGCATTAAAATCACAAAGACATGACAGAAATCACAAAACCTTAATTTAAAGAAATTCAAAGGTGCCATTTTCAGGTTATCCGTCAAATAGTTTAAGACATAAAAGAGAAGAGTGCAAAGAAAAATCATTTCAGTCAAATGCACAGCCAAACAAAACAGTTTTTAGCTTGGATTTGAACAATGCCAGAGTAGAGGCCTGTCTCACATCCTCAGGAAGACTGTTCCAGATTTTAGCTGCATAAAACTGAAACGCAGATTCCCCATGTTTATTCCTGACTCTGGCACCAGCAGGAGGCCGGTCCCTGAGGTCCTCAGAGTCCTAGATGGTTCATATGGCACTTAACATGTCCAAGATGTACTTTGGTGCTAGGCCATGGAGAGACTTGTATACAAGCAGAGCTGCTTTGAAGTCTATACTCTGAGCCACAGGGAGCCAGTGCAGAGACCTGAGCACAGGACTAATGTGAACGTACTTCCTGGTTCTAGTCAAGACCCGAGCAGCAGTGTTCTGGATGTACTGCCAGCTGTTTTACAGCTCGTTTGGAGAGGCCAGTGAGCAGGCCGTTACAGTAGTCTAATCTACGAGAGACCAACGCATGGATAAGTCTCTTCCAAGCCTGGTTTAGACACTATACTTTTGATTTTGGCAATTTTTTAGATGGTAAAAGGCTGCTGATGTTATTGATCTGACGTGGCTGTTAAAATTCAAATCTGAGTCCATTATTACCCTATTACCCCAGATTCCTAACTTGATTTGTAGGTTTTAGAGCAAGACTCTGGAGGTGACGGTTAACACTTTCTCTTTGTTTCTGTGGCCCAAAGACGATGATTTCAGTCTTGTTCAGCTGGAGAAATTTGTTTTGCATCCACATACTGATCTGTTGGATGCAGTTACAGAGTGAATCCACTGGCCCATATTCACCTGCGAAAACATAGTGAAACATAGATCTGAGTGTCGTCTGCATAATTGTGATAGGACACTTTTCGCTGTGTATCAACTGACCTAACAGCAGCATGTAGAGGTTGAACAGAAGGGGTCCCAGGATTGACCCTTGGGGCCACCCCACAGGTCAGGGGCATCTGGTCTGAGACACAGTTACCAATTTCAACAAAGTACTTCCTGTCTTCCAGATAGGACTTTAACCAGTTTAGGGCAGTGCCAGTGATGCCCACCCAGTCCTCTAGTCTCTGTAAGAGGATCCCATGATCAACAATGTCAAAAGCAGCACTCAGATCTAACAGAATTAAGACTACGGCTTTGCCCGCGTCAGTGTTCAGGTGGATGTCATTTGTCACCTTTACTTGACAAGGACAATCTCTGTGCTGTGATGAGGTCTAAAAAAACTGACTGGAAAACATAAAATGAGTTGTTTATTAAGAGGAAATCAGTGAGCTGTTGGTAAACAACCTTTTCAAGGACTTAGAGATGGTCTGGTAATTACTCAGTACTGCGGCATCAGGACTGCTCTTCTTTAGGAGAGGCTTTATGACCAGTTTTCAAAGACATTGGGAATGTTCTAGATTGAAGTGAACATGTTAACAATGTGAGTGAGTGTTGCTAACAAACTGTTCAGCACAGACTTTAGAAATCTGGTGGGTAACACATCGAGGCAGCATGTAGATGAAACTCAGACTGGTGATGGATCTCCTGGACAGTTTTGTCAGTTACAGGTGCAAAGTGAGTAAGCTCTAAGTGTGTAGGTGGTTTTAGGGGTTACTTTTTGCATTGTAGAATTTAGAGCACTTTTAATGCCCTGAACTTCGTCATTAAAGAATAATGCAAATTCATTACACTTGGATGTGGAAATGAGTTCTAACGGCAGTTAATCTGTTTACTGTGGCAAAACAAGACACCCAAGTTGTTACTACAGCTTCCAATTATTTCAGAAAAATATCCTTCCCTAGTTCTACATAAGATGAGGTTTTACAACTTCTCTCTGTAAATCTCTTTTTAAACCTTGAGCTTTGGCTTTCGCCATTTGGCCAGGCGGCACTCTTTTGTGTGTCCTGGCCAAATCATAATTTCTTCATGGCGCCATCTACTTCATTTGTAATAATTTTAGCCTTCATAGGGGCAATGTGTGTCGATAACATTCAAAAAATACTAGATGTAACAGAGTTCAACAAATCATTTACATTAGAACATTTTAAAAGTTTAAGTTTAAAGAGCGATAGCGGAACAATCAAGAACCGCTTGGCCTTTCTTGATTGTTCCACTATCAGAGGAGAAGACGGGAAGCTCCAGATAGAAGTATATAGGAAACCTACACACACAGATCAGTACCTGCTCTTTGGCTCTAACCACCCACTACAGCATAAGCTGGGAGTGATCAGAACACTACAACACAGAGCACAAGAGGTGCCCACCAGCTCAGAGGGCAAGAGGAAAGAGGAAACACACACGTCCGGAATGCTCTCTCAGCCTGTGGATACCTGACTTGTGCTCTTAACAAAGTGAAGAGAACCAAAAGGCAGGACGAAAGAAGAAGAAAGGGTGTCTCTATCCCTTATGTCTCGGGACTGTCAGAGTCAAAACTGCAAAGATTTTTTAGACAACACGAAGTCCCTTGTTTATTTCAAACCAGGCAACAATTTCAGAGCAATGTAGTGTATTCTATCCAATGCAGCGAAGAAAGTTGTAAAGAGCGGTACATAGGGGAGACTAAACAGCCACTTCACAAGAGGCTTTATCAGCACAGAAGACACGCGAGTTCAGGACCCCAGAGCACCGTGCATCTGCATCTTAAAGCCACAAACCACTCTATTGAAGACAGTGAGGTGGAGGTTCTGAGCAGGGAGAAAATATGGCTTGAAAGAGGAGTTAAGGAGGCCATCTTTGTTAAAAAAGAGAATCCTTCCTTAAATTGTAATGGAGGTTTAAGATTCAACATTCCAGTTGTTTATAATGGTTTGCTGAAACCCTGGAGATGCCTGGGGCATTCTGATGCTAATTAGGTACGCAAGGAGGAGGAGGGAGCCAAAGTCAGGTCACAATAGGATGTAGATGGCCTATCTCAGTTTAGTTTCAATGGGCCATTATCAAGAGGTCCCGCCCTGTGGGTAGGGCTTTCACAGAGTAGGATATAAACCGGAATTCTCAAACTTGTTTCACAGATTGAGAATGACTCTTGGATGAGAGTCAAAACTTTTTGTTTTTTCTAAAACAGAGTCCAGATGACTACAACTGAATCTTTTTCTACATAATTAAGAATGATTTGTTACATAAGGATCTGACATTTAGAACAGCAAGTTTCAGACTAGGGGATATTAATCAAATTCTGCATTCTACATCCTAGCTATGGGAGATACCAGGTGAAAGGTGAGGGGGGATAGGTGGGGGGGATTTTGTTGGTGTAGCGAGAGCTGGTGAGAGTTTGGGACCAGGTGAAAGGTGGGGGGGTTTAGGTGTCAGCAGCAGTCAGGGTAGAGTTCATCATTGTTAGAACTCTTGATCTTATCATATTGGGTGTGAGTGGAGCCATCTTAATGCCTGATTTGATCAGATATTCAAGATGGCTGGGAAGGCGGAGATGTGGAGATGAAAGGAGAGTGAGGAATCTGTAGTGGGAGTAGATGTTGCTCTGAGGGCAGGGGCGATGGCAGGGATGCTGCCGGGCCTGTCACAGATGGGTCCAAGGCCTTTGATGAGGACCGTGCAGGAAAGAACTGAAATGACTCCTGCGCTGGCCGTGGTGAAGATTGTTGTGGTGCTGCTGCAGATGAGTCCTTTGCTGGAGGTGGTGGAGGTGATCGTTGAGCAGCTGGAGTTGAATCCCTTGATGGTGGTGGTGGAGCGGCTGCTCATAAATCTTTTGGTGGAGGTTGTTAGTTGTGGTGCTGCTGCTGATGTTGAAACATTGGCTCGGTCTCTGGCTGATAGAGCAGGAATTCTTCTCTCATTGCTTTCTTCTCTAACTATCTGCTCAGGACCCTGTCCAGGCCCAGTCCAATGCCTCTTAGCTTAGAGCAGGTTCTCTGTCAGCACCCTCACTCCACCTCTGCATAGGTGTGGGCCATTTCTCTTAAACAGGTCCTCTCGTTTCCAGAATAGATAGAAGTTCTCAATGTAGTCCAATCCTCTAGGTGCACACTCTTTGGACAGCCATGTGTTCAGCTGAAGCAGTTAATTGGTCAACTATTCAATTGATAGAACATGAGGGATAGGAATCTACAATTAAAGTAAATTCAAGTAAAGTAATTCAAGTGTAATTAAAGCACACACAATAAGAAAAGTAATAAAAAATAAATAAATGAAAATAGACTGAAATAAAGGTTTTTTCTATAGCACTAAAAACCTTGAAAAGCATGCAACTTGCTCTGAGTAGGCTTGTCTCTCCACAGGCCTGACTTTTCTGGTGAATAGAGCTCGGGATTGTGACATCAGACATCATAACATTCTCAGTGAGCCAGTGAGATTTAAAGAAGCTAATTACTAAACTTGGCTTTCATTCAAAAGTTTCTTACACTGTAGAGGTATAAATGTATTTATCAGGCTGTTCTACGGCTTTTTGTTTACTTTTGACATCGTTTTGGCTAATGTAATGTATCTCTATGCACATTTAGCAAACTGGCACAAAACATGGCAGGTTTTCACTTTGGTTTAACTTTCTATCTCTGTTGAGTTGTGCAGATCGTGGAATCAACAACAGCACAGAAAACCTTAACACAGTTGGCGAGTATGTCATTATTTATGCCAGATATACAGATTTTTTACAGCTGTTATTGACCATTCAATACAATAGTTCAGTAGTAGATCTGTCATTGTTTTTGATTCATTGTTTCCCCACACAGTTATGGCCACGGATAAGCTTCAGCCACATAATCATTTGCCAAAGAGCTATGTTGAGCAATGTCAGAACTTGCAGCCAGACGATCAGTAGCGTCAAAATGCCTGACATGTAATTGACTTTTACTAATAAAACCACCTCATCATTTACCAGTTCGTTATGAATTTCCCCCCAACACATTCACAAGAACTGATAAGTGCTTTGGGGCAGAAGTTGCCCTTCCACAAAAGCACAGCTCTATGCAAAATATAATTGTAGGCCAATTTAGGCCAACATGGTTTGATGTATCAGAAGTATCTGTAACCACCTTTTTGTAAGAAATAATTTCCATAATTTTGTGTCTTTTATCTGGGCAGAAAAATTAAAGGCCTGATCATAGAGGCATTTGTAATCCTAAAGACATTTGATTTCCCCCCCCCGGTTCTTAGAGGCAGTCAAGTGATCAAAATATACTGGTAATTATGAGCTTTGTTTTGTCAATTTTATAGGCCATACAGTATATTTAAAAACCATTACATGCCACAAATAGTATTCCTGTATTTAATACAGACTAAATCATACTTTTTTTATTCTTACGCCATTTTATCATAATTATGTGTGGATTTTTGATCGAGTACAACAATGTCTTCCTTAAACATATACCTTTACTTTAAATGGAGCACAGATTTTCATCAGGTCGGAGAAATTTTCTGTTGGCTCCAGAGCATTGTCCAGCCCCAGAATGTGATCTTAATCTGACCTGAATAAAGACTTGTTACAGGGCGAACTTAAAACAGCACAGACAGCACAGAAACAAACCACAGTGATCTTATTTTACATAGTAATGAATGCAGGCAAAACTTCCCAAAGTTAGGGCATTTACTGAATAAAGTCCTTTAACTTTAAAATGACAGGAGCATAACATTTTTATGGATATTGGCACGATATTTCACTACATTTGAAAGAACAGGCAGATTTAACTTGATTATGATCTTTTAACGTAAATGGTTTGTCTTCTTCACTAGTGTATTTTCCAAACATACAATGCACTGTCCATAAAATGCTCACTATAGTAGTCTGGCCACTTCTCCTCCCCTTAAACTAGCCTTAAGTGCATGTGTGTGACCGCAAGGATTTCATGCAGACACTCCACTATGATTCTCATTCCAGGAACTCAACTACAGTAGCCCATGTGTTATATTCAAATATAGTGACACTATAGTCATGATGACATGTGGCTGCATTTACAAGCCTTTTTCAGCAATCTTTGAAAATCACAATTTGTCTTGCATTGCAATTGCAATTAGAGTTGCAATTTATGTCCAAAAATGAAATTCCCAACATTCCCAGGAGCACATTGAAACATGAACTGCTAACCAAATACAAGAATCCGATTTCAGTTCAGAGTGTGTTTGTAAGTTTTTCAGACCCTATGAATGCAGGATATTTAGTTATCTGCAGAGGACATTAAAAAGGGATTTCAGCTTTTGGCAGTTTGATTATTTTTATATGATTGCAATTAAACTTGCAGCCCTGCTTTGATCTTTATTCACACTCGATGTCATACATAGAGTGTGAACAGAGCAAACACCCACACACATTCCTCCCAAACCCTGTGAATCCCTGAATATAGCAAAGAGAGCTCCACCCTTTTTAAGTATACAGTGGCTGACTTCATAAAATGAAGGATGCACGTATGTACTTAAGATATAGCTTTGGTGTCATGTCAGCCTTTCTAACAGTCATATCAAGAGAAATTATATCAGGGGATATAAAGGCACAGTATATGAAATATGAGATGCTGTTGAACTGAATATTTATCTCTATTGAAAGGTCTAAGGGAGGTCAATGATGGCAGCCTACATCTTATGGTGCAGGAAATCTGAGGACTTCATGCTATCACTAATCATGTGAGAACTGGAGTCTGGTGCACAGGGGGTGCATTGGATATTTGTGCGTTACATAAACAAATGGGAGGGTCAACATACCGGACTCTGGGCAAGGAAGGAGTTAAAATGCTCACCTTTCATCTCCAGTTAAATGAAGCCTTTTGATGGCTGTTTTGGGTGAAAAAGCTTCAGTGATGCTTTAGTGAGTTGACTTCATAAGGCACAGGCCTGGTGCTACACAGCTCTGCTGTTCCACTGCGACGCAAACATAGCCAATTTTCAAAAGTCCATCTGTTTCTTTCTGACCTGTTTAGATTTCTGCAGGAAGTTCACCAAGCGAATATAGGTGTGACTGTAGTATGATATTAATGAGTATTGGAGAAAGGCTTCTTTCAAAATAGACCTGAGGCCCGACAGGAATCTCAGCTTTCCACTGGCTGTAGTGAAGGAAGGGGCATATGCATTTTTCTAAACTTGTTTCTTGTATTTCAGGCAAATAAACTTCAAGATTTAAATAGAATTGTTCTATGAGTATAAAAGCATAAGATTAGAAAACTAGACATGGACAAATAGAAGTGGCCTGAAATCTTTACTGACTCCGTCTTTAGAAAGGCCTGTCATTAAGATTTGGTTTCTGGGACAAGTGTGGTGGTTGATGTAAGACGAATCTGCTCATGAGTACGTTCTGGTTGGGAAATGGTACTGGCCTCCGCCTGGTTGCTGCCACCGCAAATACACAGTTGCACATGTCTAAAAAGTGCCTTGGGGAACATATATAACGTTAATTATTGTATATGTACAGAGAAAAATATAGCCGTCTGTAGTTACAGCTATTCACTCTGCCATCTTGTAGTAAGAGTAAGATATTTTGTTTTAAATGGTTTTGATTTGGTATAGTCAAACATATGCTTTCAAGTTTCTAACAACATGAACAAGGCTCATGCAGTTTTAGGTGCACTGTCCATATACAGCCACTAGAGGTAGCTTTGCTTCTCTGTCACTCTTTCAGGCATGGATGATTTTGTGATTTCAATAATTGTGTATTGTGTAAAATTAGTGATCAGGTTTTTCCACAATCCCTCTTATTCTGAGAATAACAGCGTTCACAACATTTTTGCGTTTTATTTCACATACATCACATTGTGTTTGTGTTCAACACGTCATGAGCAGTTTCTCTGACTTTTCATTTACCTACATGAAGTGGGAGAAACGGTAGGGAATAAATACAAGTGTGAATGAGAGGAGACAGTGTCCATGATTAAAGAAAGGCCCATGGCTAAATAACAAAGTAAAGGTTTAAGTGAATAACTGATGGTGGAAATCAACAGAGACAGGCACCACTGTCAAAGTGACAAGAATCCTAGACTATAACTTTCTATTATAGAGTCTTTTCTTCTGCCTCTTTCATAGTCTGTACTAAATGAGTCCGGATTCTGCTTTTCATCCAAATTAACAGGTGAGAAAGCCAAAAGCTTTGGTGAGGCTACTCTTCTCTCTGAGTAACTACTAAGTCAATGAATCAGTGAATCTTAGTTTTGCGATGTAACAGATCGCTGACCCTTGGGGTGGCCCATGACCAGAATTATGCATTTACTCAAACATCCAAGAGTTTCACAGCTTTCTGTGCTTGGACTGCCTCTGGAAATTGCACTGGAAAGGCTTGACTCAATGGCTTTTCCTTTCCTCCCACAGAAATAACACAAGCCAAGAGTGTTTAATGAATGCAGGTAGTCTGTGCTGCGCCGGTCAGTCACATGAACCTGAGCCACGGATTAGAGCTGCTCAGTGTAAAGCCTGATCGTAGTCCAACACAAAACTATTGCTGAGCAGAACTAGTCATAAGTTATCATTTATGGGCACTTAAGGTAAGTATCCTGCTGACTTATAAATATAAAATATAAATATGTATTAATGTTGTTAAAAAAAGACATACCAGTTGAAGACTATCTCAATAAATGTCACATGCAGGTATTCATGGGGTTCAGGCAATTTTTTCCTTTCTGATTTGGAAGATTTTGTGAGGACCTTTCCCATTCAAAACATATACTATTTTATTTAAGTGCGCTATTGTTATGATGTCAATCATACCAAAGTTTACAAATCAGGAAGGAATCCTTATGCCTGAAACCGTGAATATGGAACTTTTAAGCATGGCGATTTTACCGGTACTTACAAGCACTGTGGACTGTGGGTCTAAATTCAGAAAATTGTCTTCTCTAGAAAACAAAATTTGGTCAAGAGATACTATATTGCCTAAGCAGCTGGTAGTAAATGTACCCATTGTGGCATTGTGGGCCACTGGTTTTGGACAGGTCTATATCTATCAAGCTGAAATACAAATGCCAGATGGCATATTTCACCATGTCACTCACAGTAGCACTTGCAGACTCTTACATATACATTTAGCCATCACCTATTTGAATGACGAATATAAGAATGCCAAATTTTAAAGTTATCTTCAAATTATTGACACCATAAAAATAATAATTTTACACTGTCACATAGAAAATATACCTGAGTTAAGTGATCAGGTTTTATGACAACTAAGAACTAACCATCTATTATGTTGTTGTGTATATAAAGTAATTTATTATTTTAAAGGATAAGATACACATTAAAAAGAGATTTTGTTACATCTAAAATGTGTAAGCACAGAACGCACATCTGCATCTGCATGCGTCCATGTTTGAATCATAATCATATCTGCACAGCTAAAACAACATAGAGATATTGGATTGGCAGCTGCTTTAAAGAAGGGGTTATTAGAACATCAGGTGTGTGTTTGTTCAGAAGAAAAATAACAATGTTGTAAATGTGACATTCCCCTAATCCTTCCACTAGAGCAGGGTTTAGCTGCAGCGTGCAAAAGGTCTGCACTTCATATCTAAACATGTAGTGAGGCTTAACAAAGCGCAGGGTATAATTATTATGACAATAATATTTAGTAGGTAGTAATAATAAAGAACTGTGTGCTATTGTAATAATAGCTGGTTTGTAACAGTAACAAGAGTGTGCCCTGTTATAATCTACTGCTGTATCTGCTCATCTTTAGTCCAGTTAAAAGTGAGTACAAGTCCTGTAATTGTTATTTTTACACTTGTGGTGTCCACTATCAAATATGAAATATAAGGTAAACAAACAAAACTGTTACAGGTATTAGATTACTCTGGATTAATCTGCATCTGTTATTTAAATCTTATAAGATACCCACTACCACCAAGCATGGTTTTACATAAGACAACAACCCCTTAATATATAATTTAAAAAACATGGAAGAAAACCATGGTGCCAAATGATGGAGGCCAAACAAGTATAAGCACAGGGCAATGCTTCTCTCTAAATGTACATCAAAGTCTAGTTATTAGAGGCCATTTCAAATTAGTGTGGTGGTTTTTCCACCCATGACATGGGCTGTGTGGTTTGGCCTTACACAGAGGTCAAAATATCAAATGTTCCATTAAAAAAATGTGACGTAGGTGTACTGTACTGTACATATGTTAAAACTGGGACTGAATTTGCAATACAGTTACCTACAGTGACATCAAGATAGACAACAATTAGTTGTCAAGATAAAGAAGATAAACAATAACTATGATTATACAGGTCACGATATAATTGTGAGAACTAAAAAATATTATATTTGTTTTACACTGTTTAAAAAGAAAAGAAAAAAGATTTAATACACTGTAATAATTTTGAACTATCTTGAAATCATCTTGCGACCCCCAGCTCATGCTATGCTTTGCTATTTTCAAATTCAGATAACAGGAACCAGAAGTTTTTTAACACAAGTTTTCCTCCATTTTGTTAATGATAAATTTGACAAAAGCTGATGTTTATAGTAAATGAACAAAAGAAAAGCGCTCAGTCAGAAAATTATGAAACTAAAAGAAAGTTAAACTGTGAATTTAATGTATCTGCGTATTATCAGTAAAACAAAGTCAAGATGTCTTGATTAAATTGAATCGCTTCAGTGTACAAAAAGTATGTAGATGTTTGTTTTGTGAAGACACAGAGGTTTCCTGTGATTTTTCCATTATGATAAAAGTAACTGGTACCAGTCATAGGTTGTGTATGAAATATAAATTCATTATTTTGGAACCATGATTTGTGTCCACAGCAAAATTCCTCAATTTCCTGGACTGTGAGCTGGATAATATCCCACCTGAAAGTAATTCCCTGCATGATATGGTTTGGATTCAAAGTAACCAGTTCACGTATGCAGAAAAATGTTTGCGCAAATACTTGATGTTTATGGTATGTTCGGCTTTAGTTGGTGCTGACAAATCATATATTAAGCTTAGTGATTGTAAGCGTCATTGAAAAGGTTAATGCATTAGTTTATTTTTGGTCAGAGGGTATATTTTTGTTTAAAATGATGATTATAACTCATATTGGTAAAATAAGCCCTTAATGTGCATAAGATGCAATCATATGTTGTATTAGAACACTGTATGCAGTACACAGCTAGAAAATGCACAAATTGACTTTCTGCATCCAAGTGATAGGTGGCCAAAGGGGTTTTTATTTTACACTTGGGTGTTAGCAAAAATACAATTTTACTGTTTGCTTTGTCCTGTAGTTTTCACTGTGCTTCATGGCATTTCAAAAGGCTAATAAATGTGCTTGAGAAACCCTAGCCAGTGCTGAGGAGCTACTGTGTGATACTACTGTCACTGTTATTTCATTGAGCAAGGCTTTTAAACAGTTTTGTACAACAAATGTTGATTTTTAAAGAATTCAAAAGTGGTTAAATAAATATGTTTAAATACATCTCATCTAAAAGAAAAAGGTGTGTGAATATGCTCACAAGATTTGGAATATGCAGTTGAACTATAGGTAAAGCCACAGGTTTGGATGGCCTCCATGGCCCCCAGTGTGACGGATCGAACGTGGATTTAAATCTGTGGTTGGGTTTGAAGCTTTGTTCCAAAGGGTTCATTATATGTTTAGGGACATCTTCTTTAATTTAGGTGAGAAAATAAGTTTGTGTTGAAAATTTCTGGTGTACATTTTTTTTCTCCATTTGGTTTGTGTTAAAGGAAAAAACTGTCTGGTTGTGGGATGGGAGAGTCATCTTTGCAGATCAGAACAGTAAGGTCGGTGTAACAGGCAGGTCTATGAGTGGATACAGCACCATAATGACCAAGCCAAATATTTGTCTAGTCCATATTCTGAGAGCATAATGAAGTCCTTTTACAGAGGCATCATTGGAATCTGGACTGTGATTTTATGCCAAAATAGCAGCTTTCAGTCAACCTGCTGTTCTGTTTCTACTTAGGCTGCCCCAATCTCTGGTCGCACAATTCAAATTTACCCTAGTGTCCAGAATGTTTTTGCTCTATTTAATCATGATGTCCAGAAAATTGGATATTGGAGGATTTGATGCCAAATGCAGCAGCATGGCCTAAAAAGGAAATTAACACGAACTGTAAATGTTTCTACTAATGTCCAGATCTTAGAAAGGTGGAGTTTGTAAGGTGGAATTTCACAGCACACAATCTGCCAAATTCACTCACATACACATCATAAAATGGCACACGTTTACAGTACAGTACATCTTCTGTTTACTCACACAGGTGTGGACTTCACTGAGTGTCAGGCCTTTCTGATGGTGCCAAGTTTGTCTAGAGTCAGCTCATGGGGCCTGCCAAAATATGTGTCAGGAATGAGTTGGATACTAGACCTACAACAGGAACCAGTCAACAACACTATACACACAGCATAATACATCATCCCCAAATGGGAAGAAAAATATTGAGCTGCACGTCACTTAACAACCCATCTGTCCATGACTACAGAATAATACTGTATGTTGTATTTCTCACTTGTAAATTCATGTCTGTGTAGAGCTCCCTAAACAGGTTATTCTTGTGTTATTGTGAGAACTCAACATACTAATTATGGTTGTGGCGCCATTTTTGGGGTTGCTGTTTGCATTGTTGTACCAGCACTGGAAATGCTTGTGGGGAAGGAATGACAGGGAGGCTGAGATGCAGGGGAGCAGATGAAACCATGTAGACAAAAGGAGCTGTGTTAAGATGAGGCAAAGCGTAAAAGTGGCATGGACAGAAATAAATAAAGTTAAACCCAAATCAGACATTGTTATACCACTTTCTAACAATCCTTACACAGGAAGGAGACAGGCTTAAAGAACAAATAACTGGACGGTACCACACCACCTGTAAGGCAAAAAGGCCACATCCCGCACTCAGCACATTTGACTTGCATTAACACGAATTCCTAGAATGAACAGGCCACTTGTATGCAGTGGAACTGAGAGAACTGAGAGAGACAGCATTGTCTTGGTTCACCACCACTCCACAACCTCTGCTATTGCTCAGTGTGAAAACACACCTACACGGAGGGAACGGTTTCCTCAAGGTTATTTTTATTGCCACACATGACTTGAAAAGAGCATTTTTTACTATTCATTTGGGATTAGACGTTTTTTGTGAACTTTAAATAAATCAGTAGATTTACAATTAATATACAATTCTGTGACAAATATGTGAACGCCCAACCAAACACTTTGATTTGGGTTTGTAAAACACTATACTGGTTGTTTTTGTATGTGTACACTAAACAAGCCGCTGTAAACATTGATATCCAAACAGCCAAAGTTGCTGTTACTGTGCTGTGCATCAAAGAACAGGCTTGTGTCCTCACTAGGCCCAAGCTGCAATTTGGGCACAAGGCGTGGCCCAACACCCATTGAGTGTCCGCCCAGTGCACCAGTAATGACCCCTTCCCTTTGGGGAGCGTTTGATCTGGGCTGCCTGTGTGTTTCGGCAAGGCCTATTTCTGGAGCATGGAGGGATAAAGGGAGCTTTCAGACTTGGTGCCAATGACCATAATCAAGCACCTTTAAGGGGTGGCAGTGAGCGTGCTAGCAAGCACTAAGTTTGTAATTTGGACTAAGGGGGCCGAGTTGCTGTGGCTCATTGGAAGTGCATAGCAGGGTCGAGTGACACCCATCTCAAGAACACAAGGGATGGAGTGTCTGAAGGGAACTGTAAAGGAGGATGTTAATGACTTGGCTCCATTAGCACCCTACCCTAAGGCTGACGGACAAACGGCCTCAAGCTTAAATGCAGAAAATTCAGCTAGTTTGTTACACGAGCAGTCCCGCCCAATCTGAGTGTCATTCAAGGCTAAGTTACAAGTCTCCAGTCCAGTCCACAGGTCAAGTCAAAGAGCAAACACTTGTCATTAACTCCTATTTAACTGTGCGCATGTCACAGTTCATCAGGGTGAATTTTATATTTTATTTTCAGACTTTAGACAAAAATACTTTTATCAAGCAATTATCAAGTCATGATAAATCATTTCAATAAGAATAAATACTCAAGACTGTTCATCGTCTGTCTCTTCTTATCCATCACAAGTTATTTCTCTAGAGCTGACTTCCTTTTATTGGTCTATCGTCCTAGTTGTATGTGGCTGTGGCCCTAGTCCTTTGTGAAGGCTAAGCCCCATTAAAACATCTGAATGTATATTTCAACAAACATGGAGTAGACCCACCTCAAAGCAGATGTCAGATGGTAATAGCTCCTGTGGCCTTGGCAAACCCGCACCAGGCCATGATCTCCCTCTGATCACGACAACCAATTGCAACTCCACATGTTAGCCAAAGAAATACTTTTACTGACTTATATAAATTATATTCCTAAATAAAAACACATGAAACCAACTACATCAATAAAAGATTATCCCAATTCCAAAGTGCGCTTTGTTCATCAGCATAGGGTCATCACACATTATCTACCTAGTATTGCAGTGTTTTGGATTGAAATCTGCCAAGGGCATTTGGTCTCTCTGAAAGTGAGTTAGACGAGGTATGTTGTTAAACATGTTAAACATGCACTATAACTTTACTGGTGGAGGGTCTGCCACCTGCTTGCCTCCATGGAGATGTACCTGCTTTGCCCAGAATGATCCACAGTATGGCATTAAGCGTAACTATTTTTTGTTTGCTAAAAAAAAAAAAAAATTGACAAATTGGAAAAAAAATCCGCTCAACAGATCTGACGCATAACTTAGTCTGGTGTTGGCTTGTTTCCAAATGAGATCTATAAATCAGTGCCATACAGTGAATTATTCCAGGCAGAACAACACATCCACGGTGACATTTAAAAGTAAAATTGAATCATTGTTTTTTTCCCAAGAAACCTCCCGCAGGGCATTCAGCGCAGATAGGGCCAGTCAGATTTGAGTGAATTGAACTAAAAACTGATTTAAAACGAATACAGATTTTACATTTGTTTGCACAAGCGATTAAAGCCAATATGACGGAAAGTGGCATTTTTGTTACCTAGCATATGCATCCTTACTGTGAGGAGGGTCACCTCTCCACAGAGCTAACCTGTAACATTATTGGGTCACCGGTTCATCCTCACGGAGCTAGATTATTTAATGCCATACTGTGAAACATTCCAGGCAAATCAATACAATCTCAACTGAGACAAGCAGGTGGCAGGCCCTCCAAAAGTTACATGGTGCACCGTTTAACAGAAGAAGAAAAAATAGCCGAATTGACAGTTTGTTTCTATCTAAAATAATAAGTAGGAGCTACAGTGCAGAATTTGGGCTACCACGAATCTAAACAACCATACTTACAATTATTTAAAAAATAAAAAGAAGCTTGGCTGCGTCAATCGATGCTGTAGTTTTAAATTTCATTTAGCACAACATCAAATTGATGTCTCCTGGTCAGTGTTTGTTTATAAAGCCGTGCATCATGCTTTGGGGTCCCGCCTGTTTAACTCGGGGTCCATGAGGCTAACCCGTGCTGCACCGTGCTGAACACGTGCAGTTACTCGGCTCAGCCACTGGGTTTGTAACTTGACACTGTCTCGCGGTGCATTTGCCTTGGCTTCACTCACAGAGGCCTATTTAAAAAGGAAAGGGATGAATGCGACGCTCCTGACTCCGTAACCTCGTCCAAGAGAGTTGTTCTTTCTCACCGGGTGCGCGCCACTCAAATTGGATCGGCATAAATGAATGAAACACATTGGAATATCGTCAGTCAAAGGCGCAGGGAAACTCTTTCAAATCTTTTTGTCACACGGATTTTATGTCAGGCTTGACAGACACTTCAACATGAGTTTTTATCTCTGGAGCTTGATGTCAACCTTCACTCATGCGTAAAACGGCCGCCGCTGTCTTCTGCCCCTTGGCAACGGAGTCACGCTGTGATTAACGGATCAGGTTTTTGACTGCCAGGACAAATGAATACAAATGAATTTAGGCATCCGAAGGAGAGATTGCAGAACCTCTCATCTAGGCACAAAGTGAGTATTATCTTTCTATTTTTGCACAGGTATGTCTGAGATAATACCTGCCGGCTGGCAAATGTCCAGCTCATTTGAAACCTAGGGGAATGTTTCTCACTTAAATCCTGTTGATTAATCAATATTTATTTATTTTTATTAATTTTTTTATATTATCATCGCATATACAAACACAGATCAAAGAATTAGGCTTATGAATTCCCATGGGTTACTAATGTAATTTGATATTTATTGAACAAGAAAAGTAAATGTGTGTTTTATAACAAGTGCTGAAGTTTCCAATCCATTTTATTTCTATAGAACATTTTACAAACCGTTTCCAAGGTGCTGCCCATAGTGAAATAAATAATGTTGTTCCCATGGTTTTGATGTATTTGCTAGTGCACTGTGTGTGTGTGTGTGTGTGTGTGTGTGTGTATCAACAATTTAACATTAACATAATTACAGATCAAACATATTATAATTTAGTTTACCATAGTAGTTTTACAATATTAAACTTAATACTGGTGCCTATGGAGAACCTGACAAGTTTATCCTTGTTATGGACTTTAAATGGAAAAACCACTGGATGTCGCTATTTATGAATCTCCCCCACACCCCCATCCTATACAATAACTCACATTGTGTTAGTGGTAGGCCAGTTTCTCTGATGCAGTTGCTTTTGCCATTGGACAAAACTCACCTTAAATGACAAGAGACAATCAAATTAAACTGCATGTTGTTAACTGCATGACACACACAAGACATTATACACAATTAAATGTGTCCTCGTATTAGTTTTGTTGTAAATAAACATATATGAATAAAAAAGTGACGATTAGGCTAGTTCTAGGTAGTAATAGAAAAGTAATCATGGACCAGATTTAACTACTAACATACATTTGGCTTTGGGGTAATTCAGTGTACAGAGCAGCACTATAGCCCCTGCCAGGGTCTCTCATTCACAGGAATTTTCCACTGAGTGTGTCAGTGTGTGGGGGGAATGAATGAGAAGTCAAAGCTTGTGGAAAGAAGCGGAAACTATATTGGCTCGTTTGTGTAGAAACAAACAGTAAATTCTTCTCGAATGCAATTTTTCTACCAAACTGTTTTTTGTTTTATTTTAAAGGTTATTGGTTTTCTGACGCAAGTGATTGCTTTGGAGTTGATATTGTTCAGCCGGCCTGTGTTTTGTCCACTCAGCTGAGTTGTGAATTCCCAAAGGGAGTCATGTCGTAGCTCAGTGTTTTAGTTGAAAACCACACCGGACAGGGTTAGTGAACTTCCAGCCTACAGAGACCTCATCAATACCAACTTTAGAAATGTTATACAGCTTATTAGAATCTAAACAATGGACTATGACGTTACATAAAACAAACCTCTGTGGTGAATATGGTGATGGAATAAACCTTATTTTGGGGTGCATACACTACACACTGCTTGGAATTTATATTTTAAATTTGATGTTTTGCTATTGTATTAAAGCTGGATTTACAGAGGCGCTTAATAACATATTTCATTTACCAAATCCTTAATCAATGAAATTATGCTTTGTGCTGCATTTTTTGTTCTCATCTATACACATTTTAATCCTCATTGAAAATGTATGATGTGAAAAATGTGCACTATGGCTCAACTGTGTTGCAAACCTAAACTTGCATGCTGCAGTTGTAGTAGTTAATGCATATGTGTAAAATAAAAAGATACACATTTAACCTTCCATTTTAATGGTTACAAAGTTGGCCTCAGAGATGTATTTGGAATCCTTTGCCCACACACTGCCCTATAGCTACAGCTGTTACATACATTTCCTCCTCCAGCCTATGTGGATGACCTCCAGCGGTAAACAGTGGCTTCTCTTCCTGTCACCAGATCTGGCTCCCCTGCAGAGCTTCCAAGTCCTTGTGCCAATCACTCTCCCCCTGCACACCTGGAGCCAGTAGCCACTTTTGCAATTTATATCCACTGTAGTTTAGGATTGTAACGTTGGAATGGTCATCCAACAATTCTGTTACATGAGACGCTCAGGGAGTTTGTACAAACTGTTGCAGAAGCATTAACTCGCAGACTGAACAGGATTTTAAGGACAGAAGCAAAACAAAAGAAAATTAAGAGCAGTAAATATACAGTAAATATGTAGATTTGGGGTAAACATTTTAATATTCTGTATTTATATCCCTGTTATGTCACTGTGTCAACTCATCTTTAAAATTTGGATGTTTAAATTACACTTTTTTGTCCTTACAGGAGAGCACTATTGCTCTGCACCATTTTATATTGTACTTGTTACTTGGGTCTCACACAAGTCCACCCTGAAGGTAAGACACAAATTACAATTACCTTCGAACATCAATTAATTTCCCTATTTTCCCCTGTCAAAAAGGCTAATTGCATCTTTTAAAACTCAATACTTGAAAATGTATCAATATTACAGTGTTATAAATATTACATCACACATGTTAAAGGCACTCACTTCGTCAACAACTATACAACCTACAGATTGCAGAATTTCAAAAGATTAACATATACAGTACTTGAAACAAATGACACTTTTTATCCTTCATTTGGTACTCATGGCCTTCATATTCAGTACTCATCCAGATACTGTTCCTTTAGTAATTATTTGTTCAGATTTTTACAATGTCTAAATTTTAAACTTTGAAACAGATGAGAATCGTCTAAAAGCCACATTGCACACCCCCGTTGTCCTGTTTGAATGACTTGGCCCAGACTAAAGTCATAAACCTTAGCCATGTGTACCTATCCATGTGCTGCACATGGAAATACCCGACCCAAAGACTTTGTTATAACTGCATTTGAAACAGTCAAAGTTACACAGTTCAAGTTACTTTCCCATAGAAGAACATGTTCTTTATAAATTAAGTTCAGTTCCATTGCAGAATAATGATGTGTGAGCAACAATATAATTTGTTCAACTTTGTTAAACTCAATTGGTTTGTGTCATTACAAGTTCAAAGGCCGGGCCTATTGAAAGGGCTAATGAGGCAACCATGGTAGGATCTAAACAAAGTCTTTGTTTTCAGTGACTTACACAGATGGCAACTGTTGAGGCATCCCCTCATCTTTCTCTATTGCTCTCATCTCATCAACATTTCTCTGCCACTTCATTCTATTATTTCAAAAGCATGGCTTCTTTATACACATCCCCATTAGTCAAGGCCTAATGACCACAGGTCAGAGGGAGACAAGGAACAGGGGCCTAAATCATACACAGAATACACATGAGGACACACAACACAGGGCCTTTCTGTGTGGAGTTTGCATGTTCTCCCCGGGTCTGTGTAGGTTTCCTCCGGGTACTCCGGTTTCCCCTACCACTAAAAACATGGGCATGAATGAGAGTGTGTTGTGAGAGTGAATGCGGGACAACGGATGAAAATTAGCCCACCTTACCAAAAAGATATTTCTCTCTTAGTGTTTTTGAAATTAAAAAAACATTTTTACTGTCTCTACTGTTACAGAAAACCAACATAATGTTGTTCTTAGTATATATATAATAGTTTGTTCATATGACATTTTATTTCGTATGGGTGTATCATGTTCCACTATAAATTATATAGGCCTTCTCCCTTAAAACTATAGCGTGTCATTTTAGCATCCTGTCCCACTGATATTTAAAGCATAAGCAGCTACAGCGTCTATTTACAGCTTTGGCTCTCAGAGGAGCCAACGATGGCCACACTGCCCTCTCTCTATGGTCTTGTTAGTCTAACGTAGCTTCTTTCTTTGCAGATGTGGACATTCTTAAAAAGTTGGGGCTTAAGGGAGAGAAATCACGCACGATACCAGCTGGGGTCATCCCCTTCAGATCAGGGATCATCCTCAATCAGCGAGCCCACATTGAGGCTTCACTGCCCTCCATCTTCTCACCGGCCATCTGGCCAAAATTGGCACTGGTCCTGAGTGTCCGCTCACACCGAGTAAACAGTGCCTTCCTCTTTTCAGTGCTTTCAGGCCAAAAGAAGCTTCTTCTAGGTCTACAGCTTATACCAGGAAATCTGGTTCTTCACACAGGACCAAACACGTCTGTAGCACTGCCCTATGATCCCCATGATGGCCAGTGGCACCAGCTGGCAGTGGGAATAAATGGACAAAAAGTAACTCTATATGCCTCCTGCGGAGAGCAGAGTGTTCATGCAGACTTGGGGTGGGACGGTGATGTCGGACTGGCACATGGGCTGCAGGGTTCTTTCCTTTTGGGGCGGACAAGCCAGCAGCAGGCCTCAGCTCATTTTGAAGGAGCAATTTGTCAGTTTGACCTAATCCCCACTGCACAGGCAGCTCATAACTACTGCAGGTACATTAAGAAACAGTGCAGGGAAGCTGATACTTTCAGGCCTAACCTTTCCCCTTTACTGCCTATCTTACCACAAGAATCGAACATCACTGCTACGGTTGCTTTAGCTAAACGTAGTGGCCCGGAGACCTCCAGAAAACCTCCCCGACTCAGCTTGGCCCAGAGTGTTGCGGCTGCTGCCTCTGCTGTTAGACTAGGGAGCGCCACCCCAACAATAAAGCCTCTTTCTACACCAACGTTTGGGACTGTGATGCCTGTCACAGTACAGCCTGGGCTTACGACACCACCTCGCTGGGCCAAGACTGAAACAGTTACTGTACCACTCAGGATAAACGCACCACCGACAAAACCCCCAACCTCAAAACACTCTCCCTCAAAAATGCCAAGCGATAAAACATCAGCATCCCCTCCTTTAAAAACTGTTACTTCAATTAATCCAAACAAGTTAAAAACACCAGACAAGAAAAAGAATACTGCTCCAACTATGACCACCACCAAACCATCGAAGACCAGATCCACTTTATCTGACAAAGGTGTTGTCCCAAAGAAACCACAACCAACTAAGAAGACATATCCCAAACCAAAGGTGACATCTACAAAAGAAACTCCAACAAAACCTCCTTTCAAAGTTTCTCCATCCAAACTGCCATCATCTAAACCCAGCTCATCAAAACCAACTGGCTCCAAATTCGTAACTTCTAAACCAGTCACCAAACAGGTCACCAAGCCAACTCAGCCTAGTAAGACCAAGGCTCCTTTGACCCCAAAAGCATCCAAGCCTTCTTACATCACCATGACACCACCTGGAACAGATGGCTTCCAAAGCTGGGAAGTGCCACCCACTCAGTACCCTTTGTTACTTGGACCTGCCGGACAGAAAGGAGAAGTAGGCCCACAGGTGAGAACCATATAAAAACTAGTGGTTAGAGAATTGAGAGTTAAGATTGGCATTTATCAAGAGATATTTCTCTTCTTGTAAACACACAGTTGCAATAAATTCTGCTTATCAATCAGCCTAGACCTAATGTAGAACTAAAAACAGACAAACGTAACTGTTCAAGAGAGGTCCTCCATCCGTGCTTCTTCTATGCCCAGTGTGACGTGTCAGGTCTGACGCCTTACCGTCTCTACACCAGATTCCTGAGTCACAGAGTGTAGAGGAGGTTGCATGGCTCTTTTTAAAAGCGAGGTCAAGGATCAATGCAGTGAGTAAACATAATCATTCACTTTTTTAGTACAACCACAATGACTCTGCAAACACTTATGGAGAATGGAAAAGTATATACTCAAGTTTAGTATCTGCCAGAAATGAGCATCCATCTTGAATAAATAGTTGGCAGGGACAAACTACATTTAAGTAACTGACACAAAGCTGACTACACCCAAGAATATACCAGAATAAGAAGGCGTCCTGCACTTTCATTGAATGCAGTGTCTGTATTGAGATGCTGTAAACATCATTTAGTGTCATGACCGAGCAGGGACAGTCTGTTTGATAAGTGTCACTTGGCTTTTATCTGCGGTGACTCTTTAATTTTCTTCTGTAGATTGCATATGTTTCAGTGTCTAGGCCTGGATAATTGACCTCCATGATGCCATTTACATCAGATCCAAGTGCTGATTTCTGTACTGTGGTGGTACTATTTAAGGCTCGGTCTGAAGCAGGCTAGACAGGGCTCACTAATTAAGGACATAGTTGTAAGGCTTTCTATATTAGTTAGTTAAGCTCTTGTTGTCGAGTATATTTAAGGAACACTGTATGGTCGGTCAAGTTAATTGTAATTGCCTTTGTGTCTTGTATTGTTCAGTGTATATTTGCCTTTAGAATGAATAGCACAAATATCATCAAGTCATCAACACATTTTAGGCCACCATTGTGTGTCACCTGTAACTTTGAGGGTGGTCTCAGCCATGGATATGTCAAATAATGGATTAACCAATTCCTTTCCACAAAGCTGTACATTTTAATGCGGAGCATGTGATCATATAAACCTATAAGCCTTAAGTGTAGTTATTGCTCTACAGAATACACCGTTTGAGTCTCTGCATTTTGGGGACCCTGTTTCAAAGCACAATAAATTTAATTCAGGAAATAAGAAATACAAATTTAAATAAAATACACATTACAAAATACACATAAAAAAATGCACACATTTGATTGCATTGTAGCTCTGTAAGGTAGTGACAGAAAGTATAAGCCTGGTTCTCCCTTACCTCTTCTTTTTCCTCTTTTTTGATTAAAAGAAAACGAATAAGCGCAGGCCAGATAAAACCACACAGGGGCATTGAGAAGCACAGGAAATGACCTGTTATTTCTAGAGTTTCTGCCGTTTCCTGCCACACATGCACAGTACCTCCTGATGGATAAGGCTGACCTTTCATCACCTGGGAATGGAATTACTTCAGAGAGAAAAAGGTGTCACTTTTTACCCTAAAGCCACTAGACACACTGTTTCAGCCGAAAAAGCATTATATTGTAGATGTAGATGTAACATATCTGACAATACACTTAGACAGTTGTGTTTAATAACCAATATGTTAGTATGAACATTGATTGAGCTTCTCCTCTCTTTCTCCAGGGGCTACCAGGACCTCCTGGGAAGCCAGGCCTGCCAGGCAAGAGGGGTCCTAGGGTGAGTTTTGACTGAACTGTCACCTTCTGCTATTTTGTTCTACATATATGTTTGATATGTTTTGACCAGACTTCCACACAGTTTACAGCTGGCAGAAACAGCCTTTCTACCTGTGGAAAGTTCCCTATGCAGGCAGGGCATATTCAGCATTAGCCTGTGAGCACTGACCTCCCACCTCTAAACATAAACAGGAAAGCTCCTAAAAGATGGCCTTTCACAAGGTGGCCTGTGGCACGAGATGCCTCATAAAAGTGCTGTAAACAGACAGGGAACACATGGACAGGGCTTCTGTGACTGGTTGAGTACACAACCATTTTATTTCAGAATACAGTTGATCCATTCTGCCTCAAAGTTCTCTCCTATGACATTATTATATTCATCCTGGTCATTAATAGACAAACTAATATTGTTGTGTACACTTTTTGACCCACCTTGTTAATAGATACATGAGGACAAACCACACCGACAAACCACACCAAGAATAGTTCTCAGCAAAAACAAATTTCCCACCGTAATCCTGAATATAGACGTGTTTCTGCCATTTTACATAAAAGAAAATAATAAACTCACTTAAACTGTGTATGCATAGTAAAAATAGGGATTACACCCACTTGTAAAAAAAAACAAAACATTGATAGCATTTGATTGTAGAGACACATCCGTGAGGTGGCTAAGAGGTAGCTGCAGATAGTGAAGCAGCTGTGAGCGGCATGTGACAGCAGAAGTGATTGATTTGCATATAGCAAACAATGAAATCACCCCCTTAATGCAATCATAGAGCGCTGTTTTTATTTAGCTTTAACTAGGGCCTCATGGTATAAAATTTAACTTTAAGTTCCTGCACAAAAGTCTAATCCTGCAATGAGTAGTGTATGTATGTGGTTTTGTTTATGGAGGTCCTATATAAAGACTTTGAGAATTTCTTGTAAACAAAAGCGTTTATCAACTTTAATTGCTGCTGCCATATGTGTGTGTATGTGTGTGTATATGCACAAACAAACAAACAAATAACAAACATGCTCAGTTATGTGCATCAACTTTAAAACACATGTTGGCCATGCTGTTTTCCCCTTTGGCCAGATAAGAATATGGCTTCAATTTGGGAACAGACAGTTTCTTCATCAGTTTTACAATTATCTTGAAGCTGCAACATAGTGATTAGGTTCACAGGTGACTTCTCTAATTGTAGGCATCGTCATCTTTGTTTGATAAAGAAGTAGGTGAGTATTTTACTGAAAAGACAGCCCTCCAAGCTCTGTCAGAATTACTGGAAGTCCACATGATGACACAGAGCACTATTGAGTCCACCGATACCTTGAACCCACGAACCTTGACCTCTGATCCCGCACAGGTTAGTGTGAGTTAGTGTCACTATGGCAGAGGGCATATGTAGTCAGATCTGTCGAGTTGAAGTAAGTCCAGGAATCCACCAGTCTATTTGTAGGGTTCAAACGCAGAAGGTGGTAGAATGGTGTGAGAGTATGGTGTAGTGTATCTACTGTGGGTAACCTGGGCTGTATATTACTCCTTATCCAGCTTCTTTAAACTGTTTCACTATCCCATTATTTCCATGGCACTGCCTCACCTGCCTGCACAGTTTATACAGATCCCAGGCGCTTTATGAGAGACTTGTAGGAAAGTTTAATGAGCGTAGGTGCTGAGGGTATTGTGCTGTGGCAGAGGCTTTGGCACCAGATTCTTTTAAAGGTCTGTACTGGCTCCGGTGTAAACTGTGTATATTGAAGAGAAAATAAATACAATCCAAGAAAGTTGGAGCCAAGACATACCACTCGTATAGTTATAAGGCTTTTCAGGATCTATTATGCTCTAAAGTCTTCAGTTTGGTACTGAATTTTCAATGTATTGCATTTATCTGTCATTGCCATCAAGCAATTATTAGTAATCCAATTCTACAAAATTACCATAAACTTTTGGTGCCCTGAATTAGTATCTAAAAGTACATACACCATAGTGCAGATTTTGATTCTTTCGTGCAGAGCAATTTATTTAGCCTGACTGTTTTTGTTTTTGCGTTATGATGGTTTTTGGGACTTCAAGCTGTTGCTTTTGTTAATTGTTAAGGAGACATTATCCTTGAAGCTTTTGGCACAGTATCATACACAGCGGATTTTAACTTTATACAGTGACGGAATGTTTAAATGTTCTTTATGAGACTCAAACATTGTTTACAGCACCACTTGTTAAACATGTTAAAAGGGCCAGTCTGACATACTTAGTGTGGGAACATAACCTCAGGCTGAGGCAGCAAGTGCATTCAAGTCTTTGTATCAGGGACGAGTAATATTCAGTCACATTCACTCGCACTTGAGTAGTTTTGGAAGAAATTGAACTTCTCAGATTCGTTTTCTGATACGTAGTAATATTTAGTTTTAAATAATAGCACTCATACTTATACCACGTTTAATTAAGTCCTTAAGTCTTTTCAAAGGATTTTTGTTGACAACAATACATTATGTGAACATTTGCATTTCTTGCACCTTACCTTCAGATATTTTTAGTTTAAAAAAAAAAATTGTGATCTATTCTTTGGTTATAACATATTTATTAAAATCCGATGTTATGTCCAAACATTCAAGAAGTATTTTATGCAACAACATTTCCTCTTATTTGAGTTAGTATATGCGACTAGTATATGCTCTGTATTTTTCTGTGATAACAATTTTGACAAAATGGTCTCATGAAGTTAAATACATCTATGAAAATGTGAAGATCTCACTTTTGTGCCTAAAAGCAGTAAATGCATATTTTAATGTTCTATTCAAACTCATGTTCAACATTTCCACACTGCTTTGTGGTTTAAAAAGTAAGTGGTTTTTCATCTGATAGCCCTCAGCCTGCATCCGCCCAGCTCTACTATAATTAGGCACCTGTTTGCGACCAAGCAGCACTGTCCCTTTATGCCAGCCCATGCCAGTCGGTGTACTGCCCAAAATGTGGTTGGCCACAGAGTTCATTTGAAAGCATGTAATTCTAGTGTGTTTAAATGTATTTAGGGCTGAACAGTGTGCCTTAACAGTGCAGTGGCTCTCAAGGGAATGCCAGCTCCACACAAACTAAAAATGGAAAGAGATGAGTGTGTGAAAAATATCCAAATATTCTTAGAAAATATTGTTTGTCCCAATGTCATTAAAAGTCCTATGTAAGATGTATATTCACAGTATAAAAAGCTGTGTCTATGTACCAGAATACATAGAGTGAATCAGACTAAGTTGTCTGTCATCAAAGTTTCCTTGAGCAGGACATTTTAGACAGAGAAAAGAATGCTGTCTTGTCTGCTACTGGTGAGTGTACCTGTGTTTGAACTTCCCTCAAAGGGTTTTTTGTTGAGCTGCATAACCAACCAAGACAAAATCCTATCATATGTTTTCCTTCCCTTTGGGGGATTATAAAAAGATTCCCTGTCAGAATGTTTTTTTTCTGGTTTGTTTTGACTCACTTCAGTGCTGTGAGTGTAAGGGATTTTACAGAAAGTAGCTGCAGACCTTTGCCTCGTATTCTGCAAACCCTTGAGCTGTGGGGGAAGGTGAGGGGCCTAAGGTCACTGAACTAAGTGGAGGGCAGGACTGAGGTCGGAAAGCCAGGAAAGAGTTATTCATAGACAGAGAAGGCAGACGGATGAAGGAGCAACAGGGATCCCACTGTTGTTTCACAAGTTTTTTGCCTCCATGTTGATTGTAAAATAATAAAATTATAGAGCTTCTTTTTATCCTTTGTCACAACATTTTCCATAAAATTCAAGAAAACTTAAATGATCTGTTCTACTCTAAAATTGTTGGCAAAAATGTTTGCGTTGTGAAGTGTTTTGGGTCTACAGGGACCAGAAAAAACACAACCATATGGCGAAACAGCACTCCTGCACAGTGCCCCATTTTCCATAGTCCTCAACCCCCAACTCTAAATACCACACACAAAGTTGATGTATAGAAAAGTAGGTTAAAGAAGTCTGTCTCAACATTCATTTTTCATGCAGTAGCAAAGCAACATAACATTTTGTCATCTCACAAAATGAAGATTGAGCCGTCATCTGATTATGTTTTTCTCTCTTTGTTTTATTCGCAGGGAGACCCTGGTCCCCATGGAAACCCTGGCCCACCTGGACCACTGGGGCTGAAGGTAAATACAAATGACTATGTCATTAAACTGTATCACACCATAACTCAGAGTATTTTAACAATAGTAGCAAAATGACACACAATCTAAAACAAAGTCATACAGCCTTCTTTGCACTGTCTTAAAATCTGTATCTGTCCTGGTAACCAGACTTGACCTTTATCTCTGTTTACTTGGGGAACACACAGCTTTTCCATACTTAAAATGCATTATAAAAATGCCTTCCTTAAATGTCAAATGTCCAACACAAAGTATTCACATCTTACCCCTATTATGGCAACTCTGACCTCCTGTAAAGTTTAAATTCCCATGTTTGTCCTTGTCGTCAGGTGAAAATATACAAACTTTTACCTACTTTTTACGTTTGGACTGCATTCTTACCCTTTAGCATTTGTTCCCTTAGGCTCTCTGGCAAAGCCTAAATCAGACAGCAGGTTAAAAGAGTGCCAAAGATATTTACATAATGGACTGTGTTACATATCCTGTGATTTTTTAGCTGTTTCTGTTGTACACAGTTTAATTGGCCAATATTAATACCACACATTTTCACATTTTCACATGCTCAACCCAACTCCATAATGCCATTTGGTTTATGGTCACAGTATTTCTCCATTTGCCTAAATTTGTAATCCATATTCTAAATAGGAACTATATACAATTGATCTACACACAAACATTTTGGTCTTGTGCCATTCATAAGTGTGTCACTGTTGCCTGGAAGCAGCTGTTTACTACCTGCTGTTGTGTGTTGAATGAGTGATGTCTAGCTGTGCACCACAGTATGCCCTCTTTCATCATTAATAAAAGAAACAAGGTTGTAAAAAGCCCCAGGATCCCGAGGAAGTTAAGAATTACCTGTTGCTTAATGTACAAGCTGTGGCTTTGATGTGGAGGTTTTTTGTACCTGTGCTTTTTCTTCCTAAACATGCTTATTGTTGTATAGGAACTATGAGTTGTCTACTAAGTTGTATTTGTCTTTCTTGTATTTTGTCAGGGTAAAAAAGGAGACCCAGGAATATCCCCTGGACCAGCACCTAAAGGAGAAAAAGTAACAAAACATTTTCATGTATACATAAATATTCTGCATGCACTTATTTTTATGATTTAATTTGCATTATTTAACTTTAATTGTTTTTTAGGGGGACTCTGGGATTGTTGGCCCAGTTGGACTCACGGGCCAAATTGGGCGTAAGGTAAGGACAGAAATTTACCCTTGTCTAATGTTTGTAGGTTTCATAGTTCGGTAACTCTTTTTATCTGCTTTATTTGACAACTGTTCTCAAATCATGTACCTCTTAAATGGCTATAAATGCATGAGTATACAGTGTGCTGTTAACATGCAGTACTTTAAGTATGAACTGCAAGACACAAATGTACACACTGTCATAGCCACAACGTTCCATGAGAGTGACAGTCAACTGCAGAATCACTGCCTCCAGCTGAACATATGGTTTTTGTTAAAACCAGATTTCTTTTTGTCTTTATCTCCATTTGTTTGTGCTCCATCCCTCCCCTTTTAGTTCATCCCCACACAGCCAAAATGGAAAATGGAAAACTGGTGGAAAACGCACACTAATTTCCTTAAGACTGTGCTGGCAGTGATTTAAAAGCTGGTCAGAAACATTGTTGAGTAGTGTGTGAATCAGCCATCATTGAGACAAAAAGTTACACAAGTCATTCTGTAGGAGAACAACAAACACTGACAGCTGAAATCAGGTGGAAACTTTAACAACCATCTTAACATTTATTTTAGTGTCTTTTGGCGATAAACAAGATTGTAAGCTTTCATCACATTCATAAAATTATAGCCATAACAGGGACTTTATCAGAATGACATCATCCTCTCATGTCTGGGAAGTGGTTGTTATAGCAACTTTATCAACACTGTGAAGGGTCAGATGTTGGTCATGCAGTACCATAACATTGTGTGTCTGTGAAAAGGCATTGAGGTTTGTCACCTGCATTGGACACAAATAAAATAGTGCTAAATTGAGTCAAGTCAAAACATGTTACTGCTGAGTCAGCTCTCTTCCAGCTGTTCTGTCGCAGCATACTTGGCTTAGTGCAGTGAGTCCTGTCAGATCAATTTGTCGGATTAAGATTCTCTGAAGACTACAGTGCTGCATATGCAGTACTCAGATTAAGTGCTTTTATGATTTCTGATGGGCCACCCTGAAAGTTCTATGTGTGGATTATTCCTCCTTCCACCTCATGCACTGTCTGACTTGGTTAGTTTACTCTATTAACTGTGGTTTTGGAAAATTAGACAACAGAAGCTTTGTGTCTTTTATATGGACTTTTCACTTCCTTTTTTGTTTCAAGCACTCACGCAGGACATGCTCTAATTCAGCCAAGAGACTGACACTTCTGTTGGGAATTTAGGAATTTGGCAGCCAATTCTTTTTTTGGAAATCTTTAATGGAAAAAGCAGAATTGCTACGAAAAGAGTATGAAAGATTTTACAATGTTAGACAAGCCAAGCGTGTTCCATGCTCTGTACAGCGTTTGCTGCACTGAGCTGACTTGATGGGTTTTCAGTGTGTCAGACAAGGTCAGGGAGAGGGACATGCACACAGGGCCTAACCTCAGCTGAGGCCACATTACAAAGCACACATCTCACATCGCTGTCTCCGGGTTTCATTCTGCCGTCTTTACCACATCTGCCTTTCTGACAACAATAATAGTTAAAACATACATTACAAATTGTTATATAATCTGGTTTACATTGTCTCTAAAATTACTAGTTATTGAACATATTTGTGTTTTGTAGAGGTCAGGTTAGAGTATGCAAGTTAAAATACAATTTCTAAACCCTTTTTATAGGAAGTTTATGTTTATGCTTTTAAAAATACAATAATTTAAAAACAACAACTTTGTTTCTATTTATCTAGCAAGATTTGTAGTTAGATTTTGTAGCAGAAATGTGTCTGTGTAATGCAGCAATGTTAGTATAGAAACGTACAAAGAAACTTTTCTATTTCTGAAAAGTTTCTGTTAACAGCACAATATATTGTAGTAACCAAGAACATGGTTGGACATTAATCTTATGTCTTTCAAGCTAACAAAGCATCCTTAGAGACTAAGGATGTCAAGATTATTGCTTTTATCAATAATTGATAATATCCAGGTCACAATATAAATGTAATCAAATATATCAAGCATTTTCAATTCAGTCTGTACTCCAAAAGTAAACCGAAATGCAAAGTGCTTTTTTTCTGGCTCATTATGTCACATTAACTTTACTTTATAATTTGTATTTCATAAAGCTAGTCTCATGCTGGAGGAATGGTAACGTATTATTATCGTCACAACACTCTACAGGTCAATATATTTAATACAGATGGTGCAGCTAAAATGAATACTATTAAACATTTGTGAATTTACCTTTTAGATATTTCACTGCAAAGTAAAATGTGATCAATAAGGGATTCTGGCTCTTGCCCCATCTGAGGTCATGACATCATCACATCATAAAATTGTGATGTTTCTGCTCACAATAATCATAGTACTAAATATGATATCATGACATCTCTGTATCCAGAATTAAAACCACAAAGCTCATTATTATTCTCAAATAGCATTTCATCCCAAATATTTTTTTAAATAACTAAATCAGTGAGTTTCGGTCAAAAGGTAGTTTCTCATTTTAGGTTGTATGTGAACCTATTAATATATGTTCTTGGGAGAGAGCCTTCAAATGTACTTGACATATACAGTATGTGGACCTCATGAAGAATAGCCGTTAATGAGGATCCAAATAAACAAACATGCGACACATGTACGGAGCTAAACTACAGGCCTCAGCAGTGGCTTTGTGCCACACAGTCAATCTGTAGGCAAAGGGGGAAAGATGAAAGCCAAGATTTATGAGGTGAGAGGACTAGTTGTGCTACAAATGGAAGACACACATTAATCATTTGTGGTTTACAGTTGTTAACAGACATAAGGCCTCTCAGACCCCTACAAAGTTAAACGAGAACCCTAAGTTTACTGCTGCCTATTAGCCACTCGTACACTTTTTTTGGAAGCTGTATGGCTTTTCCAGACACACTCCTGGACTTAGTAGGTTGTGCTTTTGTAGTGCTACTGGGGAGCTGCTGTTAATAAAAAGCTCTTAGGTGGATTCATCTGATTAAACACACATGCTTGTAAAGTAAGTGGCTTTGTAAAGACAAAAGACTGATGGGAATAGCTGCTCTAATTAGCAATCTCATAATGAGCAATATAAAGATCTAAGATGTTCTCACAGTGATTAATAGCTTGTGTCGTTACACAGGACCCACAGCACATGAATGTGCCCTACATTCTTATGTGTGTGCCAAGTGAACCTTACAGCTAAGCCTGTGAACATAAGCTTTGTGTCACATGTTATATAATATGTAATAGGTGAAAAATATAGCTTTTCTTTTCTTGTCTTTTTAGATATTTCTAAAAATATTATCACTTTGCCATTGAGTACAAAACATGTTTCTATGCAAATTTGGGCTATTCATGATTACTCAGTTAACTGACCAATATAGGTTTTTTTGTTTAAATACTAAGCTTCTCAAAAAAAGGGAAAATAGTAAATTTCTGTTTGTTTATGCTTGTGGACATTGTATCACCTCATAATCATACCCTTGGATGATATGTTGGTGCAAATAAATAATAAATATTATGACTTTGATTGAATGGTGCTGATTTCATATTAAGATGCAAGTCAACGAGAATGATTGTGTAATATTGTGAGGAAGGCGTCTTCCTCCTGTGCTGGAGTCAGATGTCTTAGCTGGAGGATGGTTTACAGGAATTGGGAGAGTTTTGGCTTCAGTAGGCCAGAGTGCAGAGCTGTGGCTCAACATACATTACTGACTTGTTTTTTGTTTTCTTTTTTGTCGTCCTTTTCTTCCCTCCCACCTAAACTTTATCCTGGCAGGACGGATTTCCCCACCTTTAATTAAGTTCTGGTGGAGGTCTATGTTGCTGAGCTCAGCAGAGTCAGTGTGGTGGTGTCACGAGGAATACTATCTGACTAAATCAGGAAGTCATTTATATCCTCAGCATGCCACAGTCCTTCTAGTGCAAAATGTGAACACAGTGGAAAGTCTGATAGTCCAACAGCGAGGCAGATTGATTCATTACATATTGCACTTAAATGCCTTTCACAGCTGTTTTAGTGTCAACATATACTTTACTTTACACAAAACCCCACCACAGGCTAGATTATGTCTGCCTTTTGTGTGAACTCTTTTTCAGCACTGTCTCTCAATACTGCATACATGCTGTGTTGACCTTTTTTGCATTTTGTCTTTGCTTTAGGGACAGAAAGGCTACCCTGGTCCTCCTGGACTCCCTGGAGATCTTGTATGTATATTTTTATATTTCACGTTTTTAACATGCTCTTTTTCTGAATGTACCACCTACTAATCTAGGTTGATAAGATATGTTTTGTATAGCCTTAATATGTTACACTTATTCACACAAACTCAACTTGGAATCTTATTAGTGACCCAGATCCTTATTATTCACATCCGCTTTGTTTGTTTATGCTTGCACTGAAAGCCTGCCAGAGAGAGTAGATTACTCTGTTATGAAACCTTGGCCAGCGCAGACATCTGGCCTAAGCACTGTACTGATGCTCTCCAGGATATCACATAACTGTGCCAAGGAGAGAGAATAGGCTGGGAAATTCTGAAGTGAATCTGCCAACTTAACTCCTAATTTAGTTTTCCCCTTAATAGTGTTTGTCTCCAAAATATACCTGAAGCTGAAACATTATTTTCAAAAGGAAAGCCCTCAGTCTTAAAAAGTACAGTAATGTGATTCATTTTGGGTAAGTACCATTCGATGACATCAGCATAGGGAGCTCCTACTCATGATGGGGCCAGGGTCCAAAAAGCTTTTTTCTTAGATGACGGTCTTTCTCATGCATGTGCACTGTGTCTCTCCACAAACACCCCCTTCTTTCCCACACACTCTCTTCTGATCGAGCCATCAGTGCGATTCATCATTACATTGATAATTGAGTAATAAGCACAACTGTTTGGCCAAGAAGCCAAGCATTGCAGAACTGAGGCCAGCTGGTCCACGCATGATGTTGATGATTCCTTGTTCCTGTAATATGACTGCCCCTCCTCTACTCTGGGCAGTGAAAAGTCCAAATCTAGCTCAGCCAAATTCTTGTCTAGGTTAAACCTCCTGCAATATTCTCTATATTTATCCAAACTGTAAAACAGCAAGCTCAGCATTTACTAGAGGTTTAGAGTGTGTTGAAAAGCTCTTCTCTTAACTTAACTGATGTTATTTTCACATTTTGTCAGCGTGTGTGAGATTCTTGAAGTAAAATAGAAATTACTTTTCAAATGAACCGGGGGTAAATTTAGCCCTAGCAAAGTCACGGGTGTCCAGGTATATACTATGGCAGCTAAACACGGTTGTAGAGAAGGGTCCATTGTAGAACATCCCCTCCGCTGTGTCTCCTGCTCTAAACCTGCTACTGTACATAAAGGGCTTCTTGTGTGCCACTGTAATTTGGGTCTCTCACCCCACCTTTTTCTCTTTTTCCTACAGGGAGAGCAAGGTCCCGTCGGAAGCCCAGGTGCCAAAGGTTATCCTGGCAGGCAGGTGCAGTAAATCCTCTGCTGTGACTGGTACCTTAGTCAATTGAAATGAGCCTAGACTAGCTGGCCTGGGTAGAAAAACATGCAAACAACATAATTATTGCAAACAGACATGCACAATTTTGTCCAGACTATTAACTCAATTTTGTCAAATTCATGTTTATTTTTACGTTTACAGGGTTTACCAGGGCCTATAGGACCAATGGGGCCTAAAGGCATTCGGGTAAGTTCGAGATGATGGAATTATGCATTTTGTAATTTGGTTCAAATAAATACAATGCAAATATATATTTATTGAAACCATCTCATTTACATTTACCAAAACATATGTTTTCTTTGGTCTGTGTCAGTCCCATCGCGGTTTCATAAAAAACACAAACCTGGAGCCCTATTTGAACAAAGCACTCACTTCATACTGACAAATTTGTCTTTTAGGTTGTAATAACGTTTGTGTTTAGGCAGAGAGTCGGATTGGGTTTTGAAAGTGTCCCTTAGATTAAGGTTAGGGAATTATGTATGAATACACTTCGACACTGAGCCGCAATACAAACTTACGCACCTTCCACTTGGAAGGTAAACATTGTAATACATATAAATGATTCAACTGTTGTGACTTTATTGTGACCAAAATTCCCCAAAGATTTGGGGAATTTTGGTCACAATAAAGGTCCTTTCCAATCAACTCCTTTTTTGCTGCTGCTCAGCCTCCCCTGCCCCCACTGGATGGAATTTCCTGTTTAAGCTCCATAAGAGGCCCTGCTGGGAGGCATTTTAGTTCTCTCTCTTGCACTTGAAGCACCTTTCTATATGGTCCACACTCTTCCTAATTAATGGTCCTTATCTATTCATGTGATGTGTTGTCTAAGTGTTCTTACAATGGTGTGTTGTTTGCTGTTTCCTTTGTAGTTGTGTGTCTTTGTGTATCTGTCTTGTGTTGACAGCTCAGTCTGATGACCTGGCTATCTTCAGAGATCCCTGGCGTGAGGGTATGTGCCCTTGGACTACATCGTGGAAGCCAGCACCATGCAGTCCATGGGCATATACACTTGCCTCATGGCTTTGTTCTTCATGCGAGGCTTGTCTGTTCACGGTGTCACCCCTTGTCTCTCCTCAAACACAGCCCTGATGGAGGTGGTCCTTTTAATAAATATATTGATGTTTCTCTTTTTGCTCTCTGTTGTTTTCCGTTGCAGGGTTTTATTGGAATCCCAGGGCTTTTTGGCCTGCCTGGGCCTGATGGAGAAAGAGTGAGTTTTGTCCTCCATTATATTCCAAATCATTAAAGTGCATATGACAGGCTTTCAGTTTTTCTAATAATTAATTTATTTGGTGGGATAGAAACTATTTATCATGGTTTTACATCTGTCAAGAAGGAGAAGTTTGTTAAAAAAGGTGAAAAACACAAGAAGTAGCACAAGAATTCCTCTTTATTTCATCAATACACAGAATGCCATAAAAAATACAGGAACCATGAACCATTAACTTAAATTGAATAAAATAAAGGTGTTGTCATACAGTATTATATTTTTATTTGTGTAAATTAGACAAGCTTTGGTCCATGTTTACACTATGGTTGCTAGGTAACCATGTCCAACAAGGTAGTACAATTATAAACTTTACAACATTTGTCAAATTGGAGAACCTGGGCAAGATTTTAGTAAAAACATATTATCATATTAACTATGTTTTGGTGTAATTAGTCTTGATTTGATATGCACGTTAAGCAGTATACTCCAGAAGATGACAGCTGTGTTTTCATCTTCCCTGTAACTACTTGAGTGTGCGAACAGCCTCTAGTCTGAAAAAACGCACCAAGATGCAGCATAAGAGGCCTAATGACTCCTGAGGCCTTCTTTCAGAGCCTTTGAAATGAGTGGACTCATCAAGGTTCATTGTTTCTCTGTGCAGCTTCTCAAATATATTCAAGATAGCATAATTATTAAGGATTGTGTTTAATTAAATCGTTAAATAACAACCAAATTTTTTTATATGTCTTGAATCTGAGTTGTTCTGTTTTTCTTACATTTTCTTTTGTTATTTTTATTTTCAGGGAATTCCTGGTGAACCAGGGAAGAGGGGCAAGATGGGTAGGCCGGTAAAGTTTTGTCTAAACATACTTTACACATAATCCTTTTTACAAGTGTGATAACCTGTTATTTAAACATAGTCTGTAAAACAAAAAAAGACATATTTAAGAAGCTTCTTAGTGAAATCATTTGTTAGGACTGGACTAGAACCAGCCAGGTCTGAACTAGGACTAACCCAGAATCAAACAAGGACTAAACAGAAGACCAAACCAGGTCTAATCGAGTGCTAACCCAGAATTAGCACTCTGTGGGCCGGATTAAATTGCTTGACGGGCCTGATTTGGCCCCCCGGCCTTAGGTTGAATAGCCCTGCTATAACATCTACACATGTATTTATAAGGGTTGTATTTACGTCATTGTTTGAGTCAGGTCACTGTTTCCATTACTGCTGGGGGGGTTTATTGCAGTCAAGTCCCACAAGCCGCATGTCAGTGTCTTGGATGCAGCAAGAAAAGGCTTTTGTTGAAACGAGGGGCTTTTTGTCTCTCCTCAATGGGATCTATGTGTGTCTGTGCTGCTATGTGTATTAGATACATAAAGTCAGAATGTGCTACCCAATGCTGACATCACTGTGCAGCTGTTGCCTATTGTCTTCTTAGTAATAAAGTAGTTTCAACTGAGTGAAAACTCTACTCAGCAAAAGCCAGATTTCAGTTAGCGAAAGCACTTTTAGATTTAACGAAAGACTATAAATATTTCATAAAGGCAATAGTGAAGTCTATTGCCTGTGGGGAAAAAAAACACATTTAGCTTTTACATTTGAAGACATCTGAATCAAGTCAGACAGACAAATGAAGGGAGAAGGGGCCAGACCGTTTTAATGACCAAAACCATAGTGCTTGTTCTCTGTCAAGAAGACACACATGCCGTGTGAGTAAAATCCACGAGGACGTGAATTTACCTGAACACAGACCATAAAACCCTTAGTTCACTTTCCACACTCCTCCGCCAAGGCTTCTGCTTTTTAGCTTACCTTTTCCTACGGTCATCAATTTTCTTTTTGTGAGTGGTTATGTTGGACATAAGGACACTGTTTTCATCACTGTTTTCAATTCAGCCCCTCTGATAGCTCATATTTACTTTCCCATACTATACAATTGTTAAAATTTACAATAAAAAAGATTTGAGTGCTGTAGTTGTCTATCCTGCCAGGTTCTGACATTGTCCATGTGATATAGGCTTAATATATAATATGTATGCTTGTATGCATGTATGCATGTATGCATGCATGTATGCATGCATGCATGCATACATGTATGCATGCATGTATGCATGTATGTATGTATTAAAAGTCGCTGAACACAATGCAGAAAACATTACACAGAGAGCAAAATAAAACAAAGTCACGAAATCCATTAAATAAATAAAAAATTCCGGCACAACAATCTAGTCTTTGGACTCAGGTCTCAAAGGTTTTTTTTTTTTTTTTTTTTTAAATGCAGTACTTGTCCAGTCTGTGATTCCTGCATTTGTCTTGCAGTAATGTAGTAATGCACAGACGTGCTGCTAGCTATGATTTATCGTTTAGAGCTCTGTAAGGCTTTATAGACTTTTGCTACATTTATGTTTACCTTGTGCACTTATTCTCAGTGCAGTTTTATTACAAAATTCATAATATTGGCCAAGTTTTTTCATTAAGATAAAATAAGCTTCTAAACCAAACTAGTTTTCAAGCCCACAGAGGTGTAATGCATCTTACTGCTCTGGAGAGGCTGCCCTTTACGTCACATAAATGTTGAATTACCCCAACTATTGCCCAAGTCATAGTTTGGGGTTTTATCATTTAATGTTAGACCAAAATAATGCAACATAGCTTTTGTAATAATTGTATTGATGTTTTTGCTATTAATTAATTTAATTATAATAGACATTAATGTGTAATCTAATTCTGTGGAGATGCATATAATTATCAGCGTTTTGTAAAATACAAAAATGAAAACACCAGTATTTAAATTGTGTAACTATGAGCTGTAAATTGTTTGTTTGTTTGTTTCATTTTTGTGTACAACCAATATAAAAGCCTCTCCCTCTGTGCCTTTAGGGCTTTCCAGGAGATTTTGGGGAAAGAGGACCACCTGGACCAGATGGAGAGCCAGTATGTTATACCTCACATCAAATTTCCTGGGCCAAATATATATGATCATAGTGTATTCTGTATGTTATATGTATGTTATATAGCCGGGACATCTTAGAAGGAGCTAAATCATCTGGCTGTCCAGCATTTCCTTGTTTGTTTGAAGTTTGGTTTTGATTTCAAACGGTATTTAATGTATCCCTTTGCTTTCCCTGTTGAAGATAATTAGGTATTCTCTTGTAAAACCGGCTGTTTTGAACATCTCAGAGGAAGTTGGTTGTTTAGTTTTGCAGCATTTTCCATTGCCAACAATATACTAGCCACCAACTGTAACTGTAGTTATCGAGTGTCACTTTCTGCCCTACAACATTCACCTCAGAAACACACACAGCCTCCTCTCATAAACTGTGAGCCACACAGAGCCACTCTTTTAAGTGTGTTTGCTTTTAAAGAGTCAGTAAGCCTCAAACCTTCTCCTTCTCCCTCTTCCTGAATTTATTTAATCTTCTCATTCTCTTTCACTAGGGCCAAATGGGAGCCCAGGGGCCAATCGGGGTGCCTGGACTTATTGTGAGTACCACTCAAAAATGTAACTAGATAGCCTACACGAATATTGTATATTATAGTATAACACTATACTAATAAGCATGTTGCAAGGTACCCATACAAACATTTGCACAACATCTGTAATAGTCTTCAAATTGTGACTATGACATTGTATTGTTTCATAATGACCTTTGAGCTGCTCACCTGTGACTGGTGTGAATTATGCACAGATGTAAAGCATTATTAATAATACAAAGGCTCACTGTCTCTTGTTGTGCCTCAGGGGGACATGGGCCCTGTGGGACACATGGGCATCCCAGGACCTAATGGATTGAAGGTAATCTTATAATAAGGAGTCATTTATCACAGTTTTTTCTTGTTAGAATATATGAAATGGATAAACAGACTGTAGTAAGTGTTCTTAATTGACCATTGTGTCTGTTGCAGGGGGTACCAGGAAACCCAGGAGAACCAGGACTGAAAGGTGATAAGGTGATCTGAATATTCACGTTATTGTCCTGTGAATATGCTATATATAAATGATTGAATTGTTATGTCTCAGTTGTGTTAAATGGCACATTTTATGTAATGCCCTTATTGTAAATTATGTTAACATTTTAATCTCTGTACATACAGTTGTTGTTTTTCTGTTAGAGGTGAGAAATTACCTAAATTATCTTTTTTTGGTAGGGTGAAGTTGGACTTCCTGGCATGCAAGGGGAGCTCGGCTACCAAGGAGACAAGGTAAAATAAAAGTTTGTGCAGAGCATTAATAAATTAAATTAAATTAATTGTAAGAGTATTAATAGTGCTCCGAATTGAATGCCAAAAAAAGTTTAACACCATTGATGAGAGCTGATATCACCCTGCTTAATTTTTGTGTCTGAAAATGCTGATCTAAAGCTGTGCTAGTGGACAAAAATAAAAATATGCATGTAAATGCATGTAAATACTACTTATGTGCCGGAGGGTTTGTGAGAGCAAGGAACGAGTTAGAAAGGTTATAATACTTGCTTCCTTATTTCACTGTTTGAAAACTAGGTACCCCAGCTGTAAAAGTTTAAAGGCACCATTAACGCTAACCAACTATGTGGTAAATATGTCCATAACGTGGTTGTTTTTGGTCCAAAAAACACATGTAAACTTATACTTAAACTTTGTGGTTTACATAGTTTCTTAAACAAAGTTTTAAAAGAATGTTTAAGTCTTATGCTCATTAGTTATCTTAAAGCTGATTAGCCCTGAGCACGCTTTCAAAAAAAGAAAAAATCTATATATTTTTTTAAAAGTTTCAGGGAAAAATTTATGGAAAATTTACTTTCCAGTGGTGGGTGGTCACTGATGAACTCCCTATTTCCCTTAAATGTATTGAAAATAATTACATTTAACAAGAAATAGTACCTAGTTTACTTTCATAATTGTACATCCTGGGTGGACATAAGCCGAGATAACCATAACTTACCTAGCAACCATACTGGGCCAAGCAAGGGCCAAAGCTCGTCTTTAGACAATCCTTATTATTCGACTCACAAATTAAAAATTTAGATGGTGCAGGTTAGAATTTGATGATATAATTTGTTGTTTAACTCTGCAGATTTGTTGTCCTGGTTTATGGTTCATATATCTGTAATTACTGAGCCTATTCACATGAAACAAAAACTAGAAATCTAAAAATACATGTTTTAATTCTAAATTCATGCTTGTCTTATGCTATGTGCTTTGAATTGTACAGGGTATCCAGGGGGCACCGGGGCTACCCGGAATCCGTGGAAAACCAGGACCACAGGTTGATTTCTGATATTGAGTATTGTTTACATTCATTAAACCAAGGTAAAACAGAGAAAATCTTGTGTTTTCAAACAAAGGGCAAGATTGGAGAGAGAGGTCCTGATGGTTTACCTGGACCACCGGGCCCTGAGGTCTATATTTATCTATCTGTGCTTTTGAATGTGCTAAAATCACAAAAAATATTGACGTCTTGGTTGTCACAATTGTAGGGTTTCCCTGGCGACATGGGGCCACCTGGAGAAAATGGCATTGAAGGTCCAAAAGTTAGTAACCTCTTGGTTATTATTAAGAGTGGCTTTGAACTTTCAAAAGTGTATGTGGAGTTTAATTTTCAACATTGAATTCTGGATATTTTATGATTTTAGGGGAAACCAGGAGTGAGAGGTTTACCAGGTCCTAGAGGGGTTCCAGGCTTGGATGTAAGTACACTGACACCCAAAGATCAGAAGATGTTGAACCTCATCATTTTAACACAGAGCATGTGTTATTTTTCAGGGTGATGAAGGCCCACTCGGACCACCAGGTCCATCAGGGCTTGAGGTGAGTTTTTAATGTAGCGATCAGTTTCAGTGCCCACATCCAATCTTCAATTTATATTGATGGATAGCTTGCCAAATAAAATGTCTCTGTGCTATGCTTATGTATATCATATATTTTGCACATATACTGTATATGTTTGAATGATATATAATTTCTTGAGAATATATGGCAATAAGCGTCCTTGGTTGACAACTGAATACTTCTGTTATTACTTTATATGGCCAGTCTCTTTCTTAATGGCCCATGCTGTTTCTTCAAATGCACACCAGAGGGCGTTATGACTACTTACTTGGCATGTGGATAACTTCTGTAAACTGATGGTGACAGATGGATACACTCAGAGGTGATGTGGTACAGGGGCTGTGAATGATGCCTGGCCAGTTGCCCTCTGTGATTCTGTGTCAACTGCTTTAAACCCCCTCTGCCACCAGCTGTATTTTAACTTAACTCTTAACCTTCATTCTGCTTTGAGTTCTGTGTGTTTTTGGGCTCACATATGCTATGCAAAATCACTGGTGTGAAAAAACAGTGTCTTAATTGTTGGATATATCCAGTAAATCGTATGCTTAAGATTAGACCTTAGACCTTGTGGTGTTCCATATATCTTAGGGCTAAACATTTCTAGTTCTCTGGGGTTTACGAATTGCTGACAGAAAAAAATCAAATGTGGAAATGGACTTATGTTGCCCTTTAATTAGCTCATATTAAATAGAAAAAATAGAGCCTCAACCAACCATGTATTCTATGTCATGTTTTTTTTAAATCCAGGGCAGACTGGGCCGAAAAGGTTTTCCTGGAAAAGTCGGAGAAGAAGGAGTTAAGGTAAAAATGTGCTTTATTATTTATGATCATAAATCCCGCCCACCTCACAGGTTCCGATAGTAATATTCCCATTCATTTCCCCATAGATTTAAAAAAAGAAAAAAAAAGTAAATAATTCTAAATCTTGCTGTGGGCTAATTAGCTATGTGGTAACTAATGAGCATAAGACACATTATTTAATTTACAATATATTAATATATAATTTATTTTATGTACTTCTGGAACCTCAGTGGACTTCGAGCTCTATAATAAGGACTATATTGAAAATGATGATGAAGCCACTATCCAACAGCTTTTTATACCTCTTTATAGGGAGAGCCTGGTATCACGGGAAAAGTGGGACCAACTGGAGAAAGAGTAAACAACTTTAATTGTAATTATTAACAATTGTTGTTACAGTCAATTTGTAATGTCAATTATTGTTGTGTTTCAGGGTTTAGTGGGTTTTATTGGACCTGTCGGGGAACCAGGACTAGCAGGAGAGAAGGTAGAATACCAATGAATTTTTAGATTGAAAATGTGGTGGTCAAAACACGAATTTTGCATAATATATATTTTTCTATCTCAGGGAGATCGAGGTGAGATGGGACATCCAGGACCATCCGGGGAAAAGGGATCAACAGTAAGATACAGCTAACACTACACATTATATAATAGTGTGCAATGCCACAACCACCCAAATTGTCCAGAACAAAAATGTTTTTTATTCCCATGGGAATATACATGTTTCAGGGTCAATTTCATACATGGACAAAAATAACATACTGTGATAAATTATTCAATTCCTTCTGAACATTTTAGGAAATAAGTTTAATTTCTTATTTTCTAATAAGCCTTTTATTATGTGATGATGGATGCTAAGTAGCATATGTTTTTACATAATCTAGTGTATCACCTTGTAGTATCAAACCTGGATGCAACAGCAAGAACATTTTTAAAATGTTATGCCGGAGCCATAAGCAAATCAATGCACACTAACAGCCTAAACCAGTTGGTTTGCTTTGGCTGCCCCATAAAAGAAAAAAAGAAAGAAAATTGCAGGTTTTTTGTGTGCACACCAATTCTGCATTGCCTATTCTAAATTAAGTTTCTTAAATTTACACTATAATTTGTCTTTTACTTATAGAAATGTGAAATAACACATTTGTCTGACTGAAGAACATTTAATGCCACACTTGCAGTTGTAGCTGTGCAGCTATGATTAAGAATGTAGTCAAAATTGTTGCTCAAACAGAGTGAACTTTCCTACTGGCTCTAAGCCAATTGGACAAGGGCTTAACCAGACACACACCACACACCACACACCACACACGCAAGCATGTACGCACTCACACACAGATACATTTCTGTTTGGAAGTTCTCTGTTCATTCTGTCTGTTACAAAACAGAAACAGACCCTCTGAAAAAGACTTACTCATACAAAAAACAGGGCAGCTATCCTGCAGACATACTTAGCCCTTACTGTAAAATTTGTGCTGAAGGTGTTCATTATTTATCCAGCCATGTATATATTTATAGATGAATAAATATATATATATACACATTATTATTATTATTATTATTATTATTATTATTATTGTTATTATTATTATTATTACTATTAAGAAAAGTAATAGTAATAATAACTCATCATAATTTATAACTGTAGCTATATGTCTCTTAATTTGACAATGTGAGAGGCTTTGCTATAAGTATGCTAATGTAAAAAAGATGTTTAGTAAAGGTTTAACCTAGTGCTGTAAGTTTTATTACACACTAAACAAACCCCAGAGAGCAGTTGAAAATACAGTATGTATTTTTTTCTTGTTGTGTGATGTTCATTAATGCTTACAATCTTATTCACTAATTGTATACATGTTTGCTTACATAGGGTCACCCAGGGGCACCAGGGGAGACTGGGCTTCCAGGCCCACCAGGACGACCAGTGAGTTGATCATATGTTTTATCTGTGCACATTACCAAGCATCTTATATGTAGTAAAATGACGCACATTGTTTCTTTAAGAAATTATATAAGTTCTGTCTCCTTGGTTTTCCTAGCCATAAGCTGGCTGTACCTCAAAAACACAACCATAGCCATTTAGAAGCCAATGTGCTTCTGCCTGTGTGTCCTTGCTTTGGTGAAGTTTAACAGCAAAGGACAAACAATTGCTGTGGGATCCACTGAGTTCTCAAAATAAACATAAATATGGGGCATGATACAACTTAACAGGATTTCTGGGGACTTAAAATGGTGTGACATATTAAAAACCCTTTAATGTGTTTCTGAGGTCAGGCTGTGCCTTGGGGTTAAGAGTCAAACCTTGAATTGCTTCTTTGCTGCTTCTTCTTTTCTTTTAATCATCTGATGTATACATTTTTTCAGGGCCCCCCTGGAGGTTCTGGACCTAGTGGTGCCAGGGGACCCAAAGGCTTAAGGGTATGTCTTGCTTTCCTGGGATCCAGAAAACACACTTCTTCGTATCTTTACAAAGAGTGAGTCTGGTCACCCCGCCCTCTGTCGCACCTCGAGTCAAACTCACAGAACCATGCAATCAAAGAAGCTCATTGGTCATCTATCATTTAGAAGTAAATCAAACTTCTCTCCACTCAACGTTTCATGTGTGTTTGTGTGTGTGTGTGTGTGTGTGTGTGTGTATATATAAAAAAAATAGGATTTAATGTGTTAACCTGAGGAAGGTGGTGCCGTGGTGCAGTTGCATTTTGGCATTTGGAGTGAAAAAAGTTGAATATTTTTTAAACCCAGATTTGGGGCTTTACTGGTGGTGCCATCGCGGCGTTGTGGGTCGAAGTCCAGCCCTCGACATTTGCCACCTGTCTATACCCGTCTCTCTCCCCTTTTCACTCTACGACTCTCCTGTCGAATAAAGTTTTAGGGCCGAAAAGATTCTTAAAGCATAAAACCCAGATTTGTTACAATCTGAGTGAGAAAACTTAGTCAAGTGTTAAGAATTAAGAGTTACTTGCTTTGTAAAATTGAGCCATACTACAAATGAGTATTTATGAATATTTATATAATAATAAATTGCTTATAGAGCTGTGTTTAGAAAGCAAGAAAGCTCTTGGGACACTGAAATACTGTGCTTGCGTCACTTATTTGTTTACTGTTTAGTTCAGCTTCAGGTTGTGTTACAGTGACCTCTGTTGGTGAAGTGACATGTGTCTTGTCTTTCAGGGTGCAATAGGGCCTGACGGTCCAACGGGAGAGACGGGATTAGAGGGGAAGAAGGTAAGACATGCAAAAAAAAAATGATTTGTTTGATCGTGAGTACATAGACCAGGGCTATTCAACTTAATTTTCCAGAGGGCCAGATTTTTTGGAGGGCAAGACCTCTGGGCTGGAGGTGCACTATGGTAACAAAATTTGGGGTCACACAAAGTACACTGTTTCAATACATTGAGTCAATACACTAAAATAACTGCTGATAGATTCGATTTTTGTGAGAAATAACATCCAAAATGCTTTACCAACATTGCTTTGCAAAATTGCCCATCCAGGACTGAACCAGAATTAAACCAGGACTGAACTAATCCAGAATCAAAACAGATCTAAAGCAGAAATAAACAAGGACTAAACCAAGACCAAACCAGGTCTAAACTTGTGCTAACCCAGAATCAAACCAGCAAAAATGATTTGTTATTATTATTTTTAATATTGGGAAGATGGGTTGTGGGCCGGATCAACCACTCAGAGGGCCTAATTTGGCCCCCGGGCCTTATGTTGAATAGCCCTGACATAGTCAAAACAATATGTTAACTGGTTCAATGCAATTTTCTATTCTTTCCTCTACACAGGGCCCTGATGGTCCTCTGGGAAAAATAGGCTTTCCTGGACCACAGGTAATGCATTTGAGTAATTTCCATGCTTTCCACTCCAATTTATTTGCATTTACCCTTGTTATGTATTGTTCAAATATACATACCAGTTATATGATAATAATTTTATACCTTGGTTCTTGTGTGTTTCACTGTCTATCTAAAGGGAAAAATTGGAGAGCCAGGAGAAGTCGGACCCAAAGGTTTTCATGTAAGTGTGTTCATAGTGTGCTTAGTTTACTCTCATCTCACTTCAAGAAGGTCTCAGGTTCAATTCAGTTGAACATGTTTACCTTATCTCGTTTATTACATTTGAAATAAACATTCTACATACTCTTGCTTTAAAATGCAGGCCTACTAAATATGTGAAAATAATCATTAACCAATGATTGAGAACAAAACTTTGCTGAATTACATTAGGTCACAAGACATAATGAGATTGAGAAATAGAGGGGTATATTCCGGGGAATATGGGAATAGTCTGGACTAGAGTACTTCACCCCCCACCACCCTATAGTCTAGCCTGGGCCAAAGTACTATAAGTAATCTGGCGTCCTACACCGGGCCGAGAGGGGCCTTTCTGGTTGGAGGTTGCATGTTGTCCCTCTGTCTGGGTGGGCTTCCTTGGTGATGATTTAGTTTCCACAATCAACCTAAAACATGCCCAACAGGTTATTGCCAAAAGATTAATCATCCATTTTCCATACCAAATTTAGCTCAGGTCCTGGAGATGGGTCTTTGGGTGTAGCTCTGAGTTTGCCCCCTGTTCTTGACAGGTTGAATGATTAAAACAATAAAGTATTTTTTACAACTAAATTATTTTTAGTGGATTTCACACTGTATTAGGAACATTTTTCAATTCATTTTCAGGCCACCCAGGGAATCGGTGCATTGTTGACTTGCTGGTCACATGAACATTAGACATGTTACACAAATCATTTTACTTTATAGCATATTTACTTTTCCCTCGTTCTCCACTTAAATGAACAGAGTTCACGCTCAACCAGAAGTACCATTGCAATGGAAGTGCCGATCCGTGGCAAAAAGAGGCAAAAGTGAGAAAGAATAAGGTGAATAGACTGTCAGCAAATGTTGAGGGCTGGACTTGAACACACGCGCCGCAGTGGCAACCACACATGTGCAATGCTCTTAACCACTGCATCACCAGTGAAGCACATCAGACCATTTACAACATTTTTCTTTCACTCTATGACTCATAAAACTTTATTGATCCATTGATCCACAAGATAGATTACTTAGACACAGTTGCTCAAAAAAGAACATCTGAGCTTTTTGTGGATGACAGTTTTAGGTGCAGGTTTACAGTGTTCAAAAAGAGTTAGAATGGAGAAAAAATACTTTTAGTTTCCTAAGTACACTTAACTAAATATTTAAATTTCACACTACACAGATGCTGTGAAAGCCAGTTAAACTCACTCTCAGCCACTGTGCTGCTGTGTGAACACAAGCAAAGGAGACTGGGTGTTCCTCTGACAAAACAGGGACAGGGGGGTTTATAACTGTTGGTACTGTAATAATAATAATAATAATAATAATAATAATAATAATAATAATAATAATAATAATAATAATAATAATAATAATAATAATAATAATAATAATAATAATAATAATGCCTGTTAACTTCAACCTCAATAGTTTGTCATTAACAACATTTGTCGTTAGGCAAAACCAGTGGCGATATATACAGCTATATTCTGTATTTGTATGTGTATGAACAATGCTGGGTTGTTTTTCATTTTTTGTTGAAAAAAAGTCTATAAATCTTTATAAAAAGACATTTCTGTCTCCAGGGAATCTCAGGGCCTTCAGGAACCTCTGGCGATAAGGGAATTCCTGGCGAACCGGTAAGAAGAAGTAACTGTAATCTGTAAACTGTAATCAAGCTGTAATCTTTTATAGTCAAACCTACCTACATTTTCTCTTTGGCACACAAACTAGTCTCAGTTATTAAATACAAAGCAGCTTTTTTTTAAAAAAAAGATAGATATATTTATAGTTTATTTTTTACTAACAACAGTAATTCACCTGAAAGTGAATGTAGTATAGTTACTGTGCCCCTGTTTAAGGTCAAACTCAACAACAGATGTATGACTGATATTTGACCATCATATCATTAATTGAAACTATTTGTCAAATATTTGTGCTTTCCCACAGCAAGTTGTGTTTTTTCACAACATATATCATAGTTTTTATCTCATTTTAATGTTTATTGATATTTTTATTTTATGTTGTTGTTCCTAGGGACCACCAGGACCACCTGGGACTGTGGGGATTTTAGGTGAAATTGGTCACAAGGTGAGACACTTGGCAGAATAAATAAACATAGTGTGAGGAAAAATGAACTATTTCAGAGTGACTTTGCTATTTATGTATTGAGTAGATGTCATATTTAGTAAATTATTATCTATATCTATATCAAGTCATTAGCTCACAATCTTGTTTTGGTATTTCCTTTTTTTTTAACTTTTGTATGTTTAATAAGGGTCCTCCAGGCAAAGAAGGTGAACCAGGGCTGCCAGGGGAGCTAGGCGAGAAGGTGGGTTTTCATACATTTGCAACCCTTTCATTTATTTAGTTGGTTTTGTATAATTGGAATTCGGATGAAACTGAGCCCCTGTGGTTGTGGTTTCAGGGAGATATTGGACCTGCCGGAAATATTGGTGAACAAGGACTCATAGGACCAAGGGTATGTTCAATGTTTAATATTTAACTTAATAATTTGCTGGAGTTTGCATTTAATATAATGTATTTGTTTTACTTTCAAACAGGGGGAACACGGTCTTGAAGGAGAGGTTGGCTCAGCAGGTCCTGATGGTGCTAAGGTGGTCATTGTTTTTTCTTTCATTGTCATTGAATCAGAAAAGGTTTATTGCCATTGTCAATGAACAAAATTCTCAAACATAGGAACTTGTTTTGACATTAAGGTGCAACATACAACGATGAACAATAATAAAAGCAACATATATGAAATCAAAAAGGGCATGCATTAAAGAAAACTATTTAAATTTACTATAGAATAAAATAAGAATAGGCTTACTATGTACACACAAATTTACAGTTACAGTTCTGTTCAGTGTGTAGATAAATTATGCTCAACCTTTTGTTTTTTCTAAGGGGGAAAAGGGTGACATGGGTCAACCTGGCGAGACAGGAGAAAAAGGAGAAATTGGGCTTAAGGGAAAGGAAGGACTTCTAGGCAGTCCTGGACTCACTGGTGTCAGGGTGAGTTTTTTCTTTTTTTTTTTTTTTTCAATTTTTTTTTTTTTTTTTTTTTTTTTTTTTCAATTACATTCCTTTTCCTGAAGAGATTTTGCAAGCTCAATGTACTTTTATCCCCAGGGACCTGAGGGGAAACCTGGCAAAATTGGAGAAAAAGGCAAAACTGGACCAAAGGTACACAATATCTAACCTGGCAGAAGCCAGATTGATATGAGTAGCAGTCTTGAGTCAAGTTCTATACCATTTAAACCAGTCAAGAAAAAGTGGGACATTCATACAAAATACATCAAGCTGATTTGACAGAGTTGCAACAGCGGACAAGCTAAAAAAAAACCCATTTGCTTAGTCCAATTTAGAGAAAAGCACCGACATCTTCCCCATCCACAAACGCACTCATGACTGCATATTTTTCAAAAACGAAATGGTCCACATTTTTGCTAAAATCGGCTCATGGCTCCATCAGCGCTGCCATATTTCTTTTGGTTCGTTTGGGTGCTTCGCTTTTGCCTTCCACATAAACTACAATGCTGTCCTGTGATTGGTCAGTTGCTTCGACCCACTGGTGGTTTGAGGCCAAATGCAACAGCAGCTGTACAAGATGGATTCTCGTGAGTTTGTGAACTCACAAATATCACGGAAATTCATCTTGCTGTGCAACATAAACTCATCTCCACACAGTAGGCGCAAGCAAAGACAATGCACAATAAGTAATAGTTACTGATTATTTATGTCAACGCACGGTCTCTCAATGTTTTAGGGTGCTAAAGGTCATCTGGGTCACCTCGGGGAGACAGGGCCATTGGGCAAAATTGGTCCACCAGGTTTTGTTGGGCCCAAAGGATCCAGAGGGACAATTGGACATGTGGTAAAATATAAAAATATACATATATAAAACAGGCATACTGTATAATGTGTTTATTATGAACAATTGTTTTGTATTAAGGGGGCGCCTGGTCGAATGGGACAGCAGGGAGAGCCTGGCATTGCAGGTTATGAGGTAACCAGTTGCATCATGTTGAAATTCCTCAGTGTAATAATTTGTTAATTGATTTATTTAAATTGTGCTGTTATTTCAAAATATTGTCTGTTGTGCCTTAAAGGGTCACCAAGGACCACTGGGCCCAATGGGACGCCCTGGACCAAAAGGTGAAAAGGTATACATTGTTTTATTAATGCTTAACATTTTGATGTTGTTGTGTCTCAAATTAAAGTTGGTTGTTGTTGTTTTTTTTAAGAAGATTTGCTTGTGTTTTTACAAATCTATAATCCCTATAAAACCAGTATCTAGGCCTGCAAAATGTGAAACGTTTGTCAGAGGATACATGGCTAGAATTAAGTCATCATGGCCATGTAAACCAAACTATCTATTAATACAATCAGAATGGTTTAATAGTGTTGAAAGGATCATAATCATGTTTATGGTCTAGGCATATAGTAAGTATTTTTTTTATGTCCTCATCAGGGTGAGCATGGCGATGACAGCAAGATTGAAGGTCCTCCAGGTCCACCTGGTGAAATGGCAAGTTTCATATTTTATTCCTACATACATATTTTATTTAAATTATGCGTGTTACAATTCAGTTTTAATTATATGTTAATTACTCTAGGGTTCTCCTGGTGATAGAGGAGATAGAGGGGAACCAGGGGACCCAGGATACAAAGTTAGTTATTAAACAAATGAATTTGACCTTGATATTAGTTCCATGAATTCTGAATTCCTGCTTAATCTGTGTCAGGGTCTAATTGGTTTTGATGGGGAAAGAGGCAGACCAGGAGCTCCTGGATTACCTGTAAGTAAAATTTTGCGTAAACATTTTATGTTTTATTATTTTTATAGTTTTGAGCCAATTATTGCAAGTAAATTTCTGCCTAATACAGGGTCAACCAGGACCTCGAGGACTACAAGGACCAAAAGGATCAAAAGGAGCTCAAGTAATTACACATTTCAAATTGCATTATATATTACATTGTTACAGATTGAATATCTTTAAAATATTTTTGTTCTTCAAGGGTCAAAAAGGCAAAAAGGGGCAGACAGGGCAAAAAGGAACCAGAGGGCAAGAGGTAAATCATCATATTGTGTCCAAAGACAATTATTTTTTACCATAAACCACTTAAAATTACAAAAATAAATGTATAAGGTGAAACCACCTTTATTATCCTTAATCCTATTTAATTAGCAGCATTTTTTGGCAGGGCATAAGTGGTCCTCCTGGTCCTAGAGGTGTGGTTGGTCGTGAGGGGCAGGAAGGTCTGGTTGGGGCAGATGGAGCTTCCGGAAAGGATGGCAGTAAAGGGATGCCGGTAAAACCGCTGATATTATTATGAAATAAAATGATTTAACCAGAAAGTGTTGTTGAAAGTGTGTGTGATATTGACCAAAATATTAATATATAAATGTTTAGGGGGAGCATGGTGATGATGGGGTCTATGGTCTTCCTGGCAAAGCTGGATTACGTGGAAAGCCTGGTGCTCTTGGACTTCCAGGTGATCAAGGTGCCATTGGTCCAAAGGTAAGCAAATACTGTAAGCCTAATAATGAATGGCTTACTGCTCAAGTGATTTTTAGCATGGTAACTAATCAATGCTTCATGTAGGGTGAACGGGGGCTTCGGGGCCAAAGTGGACCACCAGGAAAGAAAGGTTTTCATGGCGGAATGGGACTTCCCGGGGCTCAAGGGAGCAAGGGACAGAAGGGACAGCCTGTAAGTACAGGGCAAAGAGGACTTCTGTATGAATGGTCTATGTCTGACAGCGGGCCACACTTATTTTTCAGGGTGATACAGGGGAATCCGGTTTCCCAGGAATTCTAGGAGTGTTTGGACCAAAGGTAAAGTTGTATATTTAAAAAATATTTCTACCCATCTGACACATTTTCTTGCGTTTTAAATAATACAGCCCCAAAATGACATTGTTACAATTTGCTACAAATCATAAGATTGTTCTACATTCATTAAATTAATTAGTTAGAATCTCTGCCTTGTATTTTATCAACTAAACTAAATTTTATATAAATGTTGTTGTGAGGATACATAATGTAGTCTGTAAACACTCTTTTAGGGCCCTCCTGGTGACTTAGGTCCAAAGGGCATACGAGGGCATAAAGGGCCACAGGGTTCAATGGTAAGAAGACAAATGTTTGATCAAACCGGTTACCGGTAACTCAAAACCGTAACTTATTGGTGTGTGTCTCCATCAGGGTAGAGGAGGAGTGATTGGCCCCATGGGAATTATTGGCCCCAGTGGAAGTGCGGTATGTATAATGGGGTGTAATTAAAAGAATAGTTTAAATTCAGTAATTCTTACTTCCTTTTTTATCTAATAGGGCCCGAGGGGAGAGAAAGGCAACCGTGGGGAGATTGTAAGTTATTTTAAGATCCTGTTACTATGAAAATGTAAAAATCACCATATCTAAAAACTATATATATTATTTCTTTACACAGGGTTTACAGGGTCCAAGGGTATGTTTCCCAACAGCTTGATTACTATATTTTATTGATGTGTCACATTTTACTTGAGTGTATTAAATATAAAACTAAAAAAATAATATTAATGATATTATGTTTTTAGGGTTCTCCTGGACCTCGTGGACTCCCTGGACCGCCAGTAAGTCCACTACCTTTGTTGGTTTTAATCAAATTTCTTAGATCTCTGTTTGTAACAGTGTGTGTTTTACGCTCTACAGGGCCGTCCAGGAATCCCAACGTCCTTTGTAAGAAAATATGTCAACTATATTATTGATTTTTTTTAAATATCCAATGACCAAATATAATATTTTATAATAATATTTTACAGAAAGAAGATGGTGCGCTGTTTATGGATTCACAAGTCCCCTTCTGGACTGAGGTTTGTGCATGCTATATATATATATATATATATATATATATGTATTATTTTAAATTTTTTAAAAGGTTATTGACTTATTATACATTATACAGCGTAATAAACCGATGATGGATTTGCCAATGCTAGACCAGAGTGCAGAGATCTTTAAGACCCTCCACTACCTCAGTAACCTGATTCAGAGCCTAAAGAACCCGCTTGGTACTCGAGACAACCCAGCTCGCATCTGTAGGGATCTGCACAGCTGTGAACAGAGGCAAAATGATGGTCAGTGTGGATTTTCACATGAAATAACTAAAGTCAACAGCATCTAACTCTACAAATTTCCCAGGCATTTATTGGATTGATCCAAACTTGGGCTGTTCATCAGACACAATTGAAGTCACATGCAACTTTACTGGAGGGGGACAAACGTGCATCAAACCAGTAACAGTAACCAAGGTATAAATGCATACAACATTTGCATGAAATTATTTTAATTAAATGGCATAAACATCAAAAACTTTTTTACACAGCCATTATACACTGTTGGTCGTGTTCAAATGAACTTTCTCCACCTACTGAGCGCAGAGGCAGTGCAACATATCATTATCCACTGCCTGAACTTTTCAGTCTGGAGATCTGCTGATGGTCAGCCTCCTGATCTTTGGTCTGTAAAGTTTAAGGCCTGGAGTGGAGATGTGATAGAGGCTGGAGGGGAGCTCGAACCTGAAGTAATTGAAGACTCTTGCTGGGTAGGAAAACACTTTTGTACATTATTTCTTAATATGAGGACGTATTGACGTATATAATGTTGTGTCTTTCAGATTAAAGATGGACGCTGGCACCAGACACATTTTGTTCTCCACTCGCTAGACCCTGCTCTTCTACCTGTGGTAAACATGTACAATCTACCAACCCCAACTGCTGGTGCGCATTACCACCTTGAGGTTGGGCCAGTGTGTTTTCTGTGAAGGCTTTTCTAAAAGCGTTATTGTCCGTCTGCGGTACCTTGACGTGGTCTGGAGATTTGTCTCTTCCAAACAGCAGCACTCTCCAAAAGGAGAACATTCCCCCTAACTGCTTCATTGTTCCCATTGGACTGCGAATAAGAGGACTGGGGGAAGAATGGATTATGTAAAAGAGCTTATAAGGAGTAGGAGACTTCTTGCACTAATAGCTTCTACAAATGGCTAAAGCTCCTCAAGAAAGTTGTGTGGCAACTTGGAGAACTACCACACATTCTCTCTGGAACATTGCAAAGACAGAGACCTAGTCTATAGACATTTTTAGGGACTTTTATAGTTAACTTATTTTTATAACTGTATACAGTTGATGCATTATTTGGGAAGAATTCCGCTTATAAAATTGTTCCTTATCTTTTACACATGTGTATGTTATGTGAAATAATATGTATGTGCAATAGAAAATGAAAAGACATTATTGTTTTAAACATTTGTTTATCCTTGGTGGTCATCTTCTTTGATCCCATAAATACACATTGAACTATTTTTATAAAAGCAAAACACAAATGCTTTTCACTTCAATTAACTCAATAATGTGAGAAAACCAGATGTAGAAAAGTAATATTAACTTCACAACATTATATACAGTGTCCATGTGGAAAGAAACATGTGCATCAAATCTGGATTGCTTACATTTAGGAGATATGTTATACTAATGGAGTGAATGACTGGAAGCCACTGACAGACTGGGGAGATATAGCTGTGGAGATTTAATCAAGGCAAAATTGCAAGCATAATATTGAATCATTCTCAGTGGTAATTAATCTTGCAACTGTGGAGTAAATGGGTATATTTTTACTTTATCCTTAAGTAAATGAGATTCATATAGTCTTACATAAAGACTTTGTTTTAATTATTTAAGAAACATGGCTCTATGAAACAAAATTTCTGCCTTCTGTTCTATCCCTTGCTAAGGTATGGTGCTACATTCTTGAGGTGCTAACTATTGTGCTGTAATTACACCACTCTTTGAACCATTTTTTTGTGTAATGCATGCTTACTTGGATTCGATGTGTGAAAGAATAATATATCTTCTTGAATGCACTATCTTCAAAACAAACCAAACAGTAGTTCACACTCACTTTAAAAATGTACTTCATGTTGTGTATTTATAATAAGTAACAGCATGTGAGGTGTTTTGGAAAATAGTATTCCATTTTTTGTATAGAGACTTTGCAGCTGTATGTAATATTTTATGGGTACATCTAGTATCATTTAATAATAAATGTTGATGTTTTGTGTAGCTGGACACCTGTATATAATTGTGCAAACCTTGCTGTATACAGTGAATCCCCTTTTGTAATTTATGTTATTTAATGATTTGTAACATGGTTGTTGAAGGAACAAATTTCTGTAATACTACTCTCGTAACATGATCAGCTTACCCAACAGGTCTTGGAGTTTATATTTTTTTGTGTAAATTTTATGGCTCAAGGGAGCAAATGTAATGCAATTATCTTTTATTTTTTTATTTTTTATATTTTGGTGTCTGTCATTGTGTCTTAGGATAACAAACCACATACTGTAATAGATGTTAACGATAACATCCCTGTTTTCCATAGGTGCAGATTTGTGAAAATCATTCTATGTGCATTTGTATGAAACATGCTGAAAAATTATACCTCACATTTGACATAAATTGGAATAACTTCATGGTCATTGTACTGCAGATATTTATGGAATTAACCAAATACGACTCCTGTTAATGGTCAACATAAGACCCCAGTCATTGTTCAGTGTCCATAGTTTAATAAATATTTTTATTTTGTGCGTGGGTTGATGTTTTTAGTATAGGCATAGATCTTTAAAGTTTTGCTTACTAGTGAATTCTCCTATTGTGCTGTTGTTTTTTTTAAAATATATGGTTTTACTTTCTAAGACAGGGGTGTCCAGACTTTTTTCCACTGAGGGCCGCATTTTGATACTTATACGGAGCAGAGAACCACAGACAACCCGACAATGAAGTGGATAATTCAAAATTTTACATTTGACATAGTTTCGATGAGCCTCCACACCTTTAATAAGACTTGGAACATTAATATTAGGTTGGTATAACATCAATTTTTCCAATTTTACAGTAAAAAGTACAACTTTTTGTTGTTTGGGGACTAACTTAGCTGGAAGCCGGAGGGCCAACAAAAATTGGTCTGAGGGCCGCTTTTGGCCCCCGGGCCGTAGTTTGGACATGCCTGTTCTAAGATAAACTAGTCGCGTTCTAGCAACTGTCTGCCTTGTCCTATTCCAGCCCTGAGTGCATAATAACAAATAAGGGCTCAATGCTATTTTGCACTGACACCTCAGGCCAAATGTGCACCTAATTATATCGCATCAATATGGGTTGAAACTTGAAATGTGGATATTTATTTTCATTGCGTTAAACACCTTTAACTTATCAACAAGGGCTGCCTCTTGTAACGTGTAGCCTCCAAAGATCATTATGCTGGAGGTCAATCATTCAAAGGGGTAAAAATAGGAAATGGTAACATTTATATAGTGGACACAACGGACACAACGACAGTATTCACATGTGGGAAGCTGCGGTCGAACTGCCAACATGTGAATCAGACGGAAGCGGATCTGACCCATGCATCTGTCCGCACAATCAATTATGGGTGCATTCAGCAGAGGTCTGCATTTAATATATAATAATATATTATCTTAATGAAGTTACATTATTGTACTTTATTTATGGTATTTAGTGATCAAATTTACAGATCACCGTTATACATTTTTGGTAATGCAAGAATAATAACGGCACTCCGCGGCTGGCTCCGCCATACCATAACGAGCAGTGGATTTTTATTTCAATTTTGAACTTTTGCGTATGACTTCACCCAGACCCTGTTTCCAAAGAAACATAAGTAAGTAAAACAGAAAATGAGAGAGCGCTCAAGTACCAAATATCAAATACAGGATGACCAAAATATGCATGAATTATTCGAAATTGGCCTATCATTTTGAATAAGCTTATAATGAGGGAATTCCATTATAACATGGTAAAGGCTCTAAGTTTAAAAGAGGCATTTGCATGTTATAAATAATTTAAAGGGATAATCGGATTGCTAGATTTTATTGATCTGTCCAACAGCACTTGAATATATCACCGTCCTGCGCAACCATGGGCGTACCCACGGTCGTAACGTGCCTGATGGTGACGTGAACATCCCATGATGGCGGCACTGTTCACTGTTTTGAATTCCGCCCGCTTTTGCAGTTTGACATAGGCCAGAGGAAATGGTTGATTGATTTTTAACAGGGACATAAAGTAAGTGAGCCTAACAGCATGGATTCTCTCGTTGGAAACGACCTGACACTTCCAGTGGATTTAAATGGAAGGTAATTTTGAAACAAATAAATGCTTGCTAATTTAGCTAACTTTAGCATTAGCATGTAACATAACCACAACACAACACTCTCTTCGGATATGGCTTATGTTGAAATTAAACATTAGATGTGTAGCGGGAGTCTTATTTCAGAAATACACGTTGATATCATTAACAAAGCTAACAACAAAGAGTGTTACGAATGTAGCTTAATCACTGAGTTGCAACCACTCCGATAACGTTATAATGTTGTCATCATTGCCCTGAATTATCATCAAATTGACTGAAATGGTCACAACACAAGCCTTTTATAAAAAGCAATATGGCTGATATAATTAGAAGACTTCGTAACAATGTTATAATTTTGAACTTTCTATCTCTGAGGTCTGGATCGCCGATATTCATGGGTTTCAGAATAATGTGAAATTAGGATCATTTTAAAACAAACTATTTTAACTTTTGAATGGGAAAAAGTACTCAAAATGCTACAATAGGAAGCTGAACCCGTCTCACCAGAAAGCGGAAACAACATGCGCTTCTATTTTTTTTACATCACTATGTTAAAGCCACATGCTTTTTATGAAATAACTTTGTATGTTAAAAAAATGTCTGTGCGGGTAAGGCTTGTTTTCTTGTTGACGTTGCCCAGCTGTGCACTGTGTAGAGGCCATCCAGGTGCGAGGTGTGCGCAGTAATTCAAGATGTAACAGAGACGTGTGACCATGATGTGCTGTGGTAGTGTTCTGCTCTGCTCTACTGTGGAAAATGTCTATATGAGCTGCTGGATTATTTGTGGGTTAGTTACTTGTAATTTGAATTTAGTTTAGACAAAAGAGAACAGCATTGTTAAAGTACATATTCAGGTGTGATTCCCGATCTTGTGGTCGGGGGTCCAAACTTGTCCACGCTAAAATATGGGATGGCATGTTAACTGCTTCTATGAAGTAATTTAATTACACTTACGTTTTGATAACATCCTTATTAACCATATAATAGTTATAATTTAGTTGGGCTAGCCAATTAATCGAGGGGTCCAAAGACTGAGATTTCAGTTCTTTCTAATTGTCAATTTTACGGTTGGGGTTTTTGAATTGAAAGGCCACCAGTTAATCTTCCGTGAGTAAAAACATGTGGTTTGTAGCAGAGTTCAGATTTTGGAGGAAAAAATGTGTTGTGTTGAATAGCAATGATTAATGGTCTGTATTGTTTATGTTAAGGAACTTAATATTAAAAGTCATTTTTGTTAAGAAATTAAATTGAAAAAAATGATCGACCAATAACAACAAAGCCCTATAATTTAGCTTGTAAAGGAGCTTGGGGGGTTACCAATGAAGCCATAGGTAAACCTGGAGTCACTGAGAGAAAAAGTTGGAAACCACTGCATTTAGATGATAAATTACAGACTTTGAGTTGTCTTCACATGTCAGATGAACTTTCGTACTTATTACATGTATTATTACAGTTTTAATTAGGGATGGACAAGAAGGGCTGATGCTGGTGAGCAATATTTCTTGAGAAAAAAGCAGTAATAAAAGAAGAAATAAAAGACAGAAACAAATGGGCCTGAATTGTGAACTGAACTGCATGTATGTAGATTAGATGAGTCGTTTTTGCCCCCGGAAATTTGTCCTCTGCATTTGACCTATCCTTCAATGCCGCTGGGGCGATCTGTCACTGGCAGTCTCTTGAGTCACTCTTTACACTTCTTTCCTTCCCATTAGAGAAGTGTGCTCATTGATATTTCTTATCGATTTATTGTCATTTTCTGTTTCTTATAGGTCTTGTGGCTTCTGATTTTCAGGCTAAGTGTATAGTAATTGGTGAGACCATTTCTAAATAGTAGAAACTAGGGTTGTCAAAATCAATCTACACTTAAATATCAATTATTAACTATGTAGTATCGGAAATAGATATTTGAAAATGTATACTGCTCTTTATCTATATCAATAGACCACATGGAAACAACTGCTTTTAAAACTAGTTTTTTTTAATTATCTCTGTATTGAAGTTAGTATAGAGTATCAAGCCCTTTCCTTAGTATCGAAAACGACAACATTTTAGTATCATTACGACCCTATTAGAAACTGACCCGATCTGAACAAGTGTGGGAATAAAATGAAAGATTAACTGTTTGAACTGTTAACTTCTGAATCAAATCCTGGTCGAAGTAAATCTGACATAAAGAGTACATCCCTGAAACTAACCACCCAGAGCACGTTTTAGGGTTTCTAAAACGTCTAGCATTAAACCGATAATGTATTTTAAAAGCATAATATATCAGAATCAGAATCAGAATCAGAAAGAGTTTATTGCCATTGTCAATGAACAAAATTCACAAACATAGGAACTTGTCTCGGCCTTAAGGTGCAACATAAAACACTGAGCAATAATAAAATAACATATATTCAATCAAAAAAGGGCATGCATTAAGAAAAACTATTTAAATTACTATACAATAAATAAAAATAAATTGGTTTATAGCAAATTTTCTTGACACAATAAATGTTCTTATTAAAAAATAAAATCATTGTAAAAGAGTGAGACTTATAATTTAAAACTTGTAAAAAGAAAAGTATATTGTGTCAACCAAATTGGTAATGTTCATTATCAATTTAGATTAATATTAGAAGTTGTTTTTTTGGGGGTCTGACCATTGATGATACTGCCTTTGTCATCGTTGTTTTTTGTGGTAGTTTTAGTGTTTTGTAGGTTTATGTTCTTTGTTTGTTTGTATGGTTGTGATATCTTGTGCGTCTTGGGCTTTTTTGCACATGTTTTTCCAACGTGGTTTTTAACTACAAATAGCAAACTGAAACTGAAACATAATTTTAAACTGTGATCAATCAACCAGCACAACCCAGCTTAGTTTTAACGTCTAAGGAGCCTTAGGTCGTGTGTGTGTGTGTGTGTGTGTGTGTTGCTGATGTTTGCGCTCTTTGTTTTGTACCATCGCACTTATTGTTGTGTGATGACGGGGCCACAGCAGACTATTTGTCCATCAGTGAAAGCCTTCTACATGGTACTATCCCCTTGCTGCCACTGGCACATGCGATCTTTTCTAACACTGTTGAGTCTGGGACTGTTGAGTGGCCGTGCGTAGACTATTTATGGAGCATCCTCAGGGCTCAGTGGACTCGTTCACTGCGAGTAATGCGGCACAGATTCTTGACAGAAAAACACTTCTCAGTTGTTTCTAGAAAAATGTGTCCTGTTTAATCATGACTGAGGCGATAGCTTTTGTTTTTTCTGAACATATTTCTAACATCAGCGCATTCTTATTCATAGCTGCCGATTGACAAACTCCATGGATGCTGCAGAGTACTCCACGGAAGACATGACAGGTACGCTCGATGCTGTTGTGTGCATGTTGTCTCCAGGAGTGATAATATGGGAATCTATCAAAAATGTGGTCAAATGTCTTGCCTGATCACACAAAATGAGAATGAACTGTAATAGTGTGTGTAAAGTTGGGCTGCAACTAACGAAAGGATGTTTTAATCAAGAACACAAAATCTACACATTTCATTTTTGTGTGATTCCTGCTCTGAGTAATAAAACCTCTTCTCTCAGCTCATGGTGTGTTTTGGAGTCTGTAGATAACGATAATTCGATTACTTAGTTAGTTGACAACTATTTTATTATCAAGTCGTGCAGAAAAAGATCAAGTGCAGATAAAAATGCAGAAATATTCCCTTTTTTACCCTTATTTGCACTGAGCAAAATTGACAAAAAGGAATATTTCTATTTTGGCATTTACTCGCTAACGATATTTTAACAGTGCATCATGAATGTGATAAGATGTGTCTTTGAATGTCTTGGCGGAGGTTCAAGTATTGCACAAAACGTGTATGGACCATCAAATTAATCAAAAACTGTAGAAATATCACGTAACAATCTTAATTGGAACATTTAATCTAGACTTTTGAGTCTCCTTTTGGAGGACATTTTTAATAGTTTTAATTATAGATATGCATATATCCAAAACAAAAATTATAAATGTATTGATATATTTCCCACCTCGTATTTTTAATCAGCTCTGTCTGCAGCTTTCTAATTAATTATTGTTACTATAGACGATATGCTCAATGTAATAATGAACGTGCTCTTTATTCAGTAAATTTGTAAGTTTTGCTCTGTTGTTTAGCCAGTCCAAAGCACATGAGGTATTAATGAGTTTAATGGGAGTCATGTGCACTGACACCACATGCAATAGCGTTTAGGTGCACTGTTTAGAATCAGAATCAGAAAGGGTTTATTATCAATGAACACATTTTCACAAACATAGGAACTTGTTTTGGCGTTAAGGTGGAACATACAACGATGAACAATAATAAAAACAACACAAATGAAACGTATATGAAATCAAAAGGGCTTGCATTAGGAATGCAACATTTATTTTAGTATTAGATAAAAATAGACTTACTTTGTACATAAGAATTTACAGTTAATTTACAGAAGTAGTGCAGAAAGTGAGTGAGTGATTGATTAAATTGTAGTTGAAGTGACAGGTGTTTAGAAGTGTTCATAAGACCAACTGCAGAGGGAAAGAACTATTCTTATGGCAGGAGGTTCTGGTCCGGATGGACCGTAGCCTCCTGCCTGAGAGGAGTGGCTCAAATAGTCCATGTCCAGGGTGAGACGGGTCTGTTTAGGTGCACTGTTGCATGCTTTAAAAATATCTCTATCCATCTATCTATACATACATACATGTATGAATGAATGAATGAATGAATTATCTGGAACTTGGATATCCTTGATCAAACCAAACCATCAGAAAAAAAAATTGACTGCAAATAGTCAGTAATAATAGTAATAATGCATGTGCCACAAAATGTTGAATTGTTTGATGGAATCATGAAGTAAAGGACTGTATTTTGTGTTCAGCTCCATTCTTTCCTGAAAAGATGTCACCAGTCAAAGTTCTCACCATGAAAGACTATGAAAATGTAAGTAATTTGACTCTGCATTGGGACAGCATCACGGTATAATAGATCTTGTTGAAGTAGCTTGTTACACTTGTTACACATTTTGTAGTGTGATATTCTGTTGCTGAAAATATTGCCGTAAACAAAAACAACAACATGCAAGAGAAGTAGCTACATACTACAAAAATCTATGAAAATAGAGCTCATAAAATCGGTTTGACTTTTCATATTGAATTAAAGGCCAGTATTGACTTCAAATCAAGAAAATCAGTATTGTTATTCCACTTTAGTGAAGTGTTGTCATCTGGTTCTTGTGTGTTTGACGGTCTCGCGGCTTGATTTTATCATGGTCTAGATTTTTTCCTTCTCTTTTCATTTTGTACCCAACCCCCACTAACAGATGTACGTTTCCCAGCACCGGGCACAATGATGCACAGTCATTTCACACACACTCACACACAAAGGCCCCCTTGAGGACAAGAATATGCATGCATTTTGTCTTCATTATTGTCACCTAAATGTTTTTTGCTTTGGAAAGCAATACTTATACATACATCCAATGTTTATTTTGGGCGACTTTATTACATTTATATTTTTGTGTGTTTTCCCAATATATTTCATACAGCAAATTACAGCTCTAAAGAAAGAAAACTTTAACCTAAAGCTGCGAATTTACTTCATGGAGGAACGCATGCAACAGAAATGTGATGACTCCACTGAGGACATTTTTAAGACGGTGAATTACTTAACTTATTACATTTATTATTTAACCAAACTCTTGCTTATCTTTTCTTTGGTTGATTCTTAATTTATTGTGTTTATTTGTTTATTAGAATATAGAGCTGAAGGTTGAGCTGGAGTCTATGAAAAGAGAAATGGCAGAAAAGCAGGAGCTTCTTGTCTCTGCCTCGTAAGTGTCCTTACTCTTTAAGTATTAATTTATCTGCGAAGAATAACTGAACCTGTGTGTGCCCTGGTAATGTCAGAAAAGCTTTGGAGAGTCTTGCTGGCCGTGATTCACGAGAGCCACATCACGTGAGAGAGCAAGCTCAAAGAGAGATGGATGCACTTCGAGATGCTTTCAACAGGAAAATAGCAGACTTGGAGCAGGTCAGAATATTTTGCACCAAATTTTTTACAAGTTTCTCGATATTGACCATTTTGTCACCACAGTCTTTGCAAACTGCTGAGCTGGAGATTGATAGGATGGCATCCATAGCTGAACAGGAAAAATTTAAAAGTATCAACATGGAAAAACAGCTTAAAATCTTGAGTGCCAGCTCTTCAACTTCTCATCCTAACCAGGTTTATGACCTGCAGAAAGCCCTGGAGGTCAAAGACAAGTTAGTACATGGCATTAGAGTAAATTACCCGGAATTTGGCTTGACAACATTATTTTTAAAATGTTTATTTCCTAACTCTCCACAGTCTCATTTGCCAACTCAAGGATAGTTTAAATGAAGCCAATCTGCAGGTTAAAAACTGTGCAGAGCAAACAAGAGATGCACCATCAGCAGACCAAGTCAAACAATTGACTGATCTCATCTCAAATAAAGAGTTAGAGCTTGAGGTAAGTTTGTTAAAGTTCTCACACTGACAAATGATAAATGCTGTCTGTTTCTTGTAATCATGTCTTTTCAGTTTTTTGATTCTTGTGTTTTTCAGACCTTAAGAGGTGAACTGCTAACAGAACGGAACAAAGTTCCTTCAGAACCTCAGGTTAGTCTTTGGGCATAACAAATGTCTAAATATATCATTGTGATAGGAGTTATTCATATTTTCAGCTGCAGGCTGAACCTACAGTAGTTGAAGCATGTGGCTGTCATGTTGATTCTCATAAGGTTTCTTCTTATGAAGTTGTGCACATTAGTCATCTGAGCTTTCTAGAAGTAAAAACCATTTAGACTGATTTAGCCTGCATAATATTTTTGGATGATTATTTCATTTAAAAGAATATATTCAAATTAAATAAATGTTTTTGTCAATAATAACTCTGGCATTATTCCCTCTATGTGAAATGATATTATTACTTTTATTAGACACGGTCATTGTTGCAGTTGTTTGTGAACCTGTCTTATGATAAAGATACAAACGACAGAATAGAGGCTGATATCTGTGTTCCTTCCGCTGTATTTCATTGTCCACTGCACTCCAGGTAACAGGAGTTAATGTGTTCAGAATCTGCTTTGAAATGAGGTTTAGTTTGTCTCTCTGATGTAGATATTGACTGTTTAAGTTATTCGTCACAAACAAACTGACTGAACTGATTATTGCTCTCTAACCAGTGATAACTGGGAAAGACCAAACGCATGACATTTGACTCAGTGCATGTTGCTTTATTGTTGTTTTATCTATATTGTTGACATCACTGCATCAGGTTATCCAATGTCAGGGAGGGAAGTGGAAGGCGGGCTCAGGGATTATTAAGAGCTTAGGCTTACATTGGTCTGCACTGTCATTAAGCTTTGGGCCTTTCTCTGTGATGCAGAAAGTTGGTGTTGCTGCTTGTTGCTAAATAATTCCATTATTTCATTAATTGTGTGCGTGGAGAATCGAAAGATAAGGATGAAGGACATGTGTCGTATTTGTCGGACTCGTCTGGTTGGAAACCAGTGTCGCTGGATCTTTAGCTCTTCTGCCAAAAACAAGCTTCAGGTGATACTGTCTCACGTGCTGGGAAGAGAGGTCACTCGTGATGGTCGGGGTGAGTTTGTCTGTGGGAAATGTGTGTTTCAACTCGAGAAGGTGGTGAAATGTGATGTGGACATCAGTCATATACAAGACGACCACAACATGCGCATGAAGAGACTACAAGATGAAAAAGACCATCTGATACAGTGCTTGATACACGTATACAAAAAAAACAACCCAGACAAAGACAAGGATGATGGCGAAAGATGTTCCAAAACTCAAGTTATGTCAGCGGCAGTAACCAGTCCTGATAATGAAAGTGTTGATCAACAGGCCATTGAAAGCCAGTGTCAAGACACGAGAAGGACAAACACGAAGAGTCGTATGAGACGATGTGTGAGCTTGGACAGAATAGCTGGTAAAAGTCCAGGGCAATATGGCATAAAGTTTGGATTGGGGTATGAAGGCTCCATGAGGTCTTGTAGTCTTCGAACCACACGACATCGCTCACAAAGTATGTACCTAGACTTGATCCATCGCCAAAGTCCGCAGTCTAGATACGGATTTAAAGGACGCTCTACATCGCTGCAGTTGGTCAATAGAGACTTTGCTTCTGAATATCCGTCTACACTGAGACCTAAAAGGTTAAGTAGACCAAACTCTGCTGTTGGTTTTTTTGGAAATGCTCAAACCAGGGTCCAGAGCTCAACTCAACCCTCGATCATCTCTGACTTGATACAACTCTTGTGCTGTATCAGTACACGTCAAATGTCTGTGCCAGCGGGGAGCCGTATTCCTGTCCTGAAGAGAATCCATAGCATCCACCTCTTTCCACCCTCAAACTGCAGAGATAAAGATAACAGGACACTGCATGAATTAGCAGAAGAATTTGATGATGAATACACTCCTGTTAGAGTGAAGGTAGTTTGTTTTTGTGATCACCGATCGCTGGATACATTGTAGATTACAATTTTTGTAAGGGCTAGAATTTTTTATTCTTATTTTTTACTTTTAACTTAATTTATATATATTTCTTTCTTTTTTTTTCTTTTTTTTTCTAGAAGAGTGAACTTAATCGTTTGGAGTCTCTCAATCAACAACTAACTGAGGATCTCACCCACGCAAGAAATGCCAATGAAACCCTCTCTAAAACACTTCTGGACATAAAAAATGAAACTATGGTATGGTACTTTGTGATTATATTAAAAACGATTTGTACAGCTATTTGCAATATATATTTGGGTAACAAGGCATACACATTATATCTGAACAGGTTCTGACTCAAAAGTTGGATGAAAAAGAAAATGAACTCAACTCTGAGAAGAAAAATGCACTTAAGAGAGACAAAACAATTCAAGGTCTCACCCAGATCCTTGGTGAAAAAGAAAATGAGGTGAGTTCAATCAAACAATAGTACAATCAAACCAATGTGGCAAAATGGCACACAGGGCCCGATGTTCTGCCTAGCCCACAGCAGCTGCAGACAAGGTTGCTCTGTTCTGGACTGCACCATTGCCAGGTTTTGGGGCCTGTCGGACCAAAGAAATACATTTAAGAACACATAAAAACAGTGTTTACATTTAATATAATCTCTATATAAAATATATGTTTACAAAATGCATCAAGTCATATTTGGAAACATCATTTTATACTGTATTATGCCCTGGCGTCCAGAGTGAAGGCTGTTCTAGTGGGTGCTGGGCAAACAAGCCTGTAGACAAGAGCCAGAGAACTGTGCTTTAGCCACCCGCTTCCTTCTTTACGAAACTGAAGATCAAGTCAACAGACTAAAACTGATCCATAACTAATTTATGATCTGTGACCAAACAAAGATTGCAGAGCTGTGTCATGAGATTGAAGACCGGGAGGAAGCACTATCCAAAGCAAGAGAAGCAGCTCACAAGGCCCAGCTACAAAAATACCAGGTAGCTCTGTAACATTTTATTTTGTTTGGTTATGTTATTAATCACATTCAATTGTTTCCAGGGAGCAGAGGAGCATCAGAATCTCTTAATGGATAAGCAAACTGAACTAGCCCAGCTCCAAGGCGAGCATCATGCTAAGGTGCTGGAGACTCAGAAGCTACTGCGTGCTCTGGGTAGAAAGGAGCAGGAGCTTGCAGGCCTTCAGCAGGCCAAAGACCAATTGGAGCTGGAGCTGGAGGAGGTGCAGCAGCAACAGAAGAAAGGAGACAAAGCTGTCAATGTGAGAAGGGAAAAAGTATTTATTTAATATTATAATTTGGATTTAATATTTATTGAATTTATGCAGGACCTAAACAATCAGCTTAAAAAGCTGAATGGGGATATAAAGGAAAGAGAGAGTACTTTAGAGCAGCAATATCAGGAAGCGCTGAATCAAACCAAACAAAAGGTTCTTGCCCATGAGGTGACTATCCAACGGCTAACATCTACTCTGATGGATAAAGAACAACAGCTCCAAGTGAGACAGACTGCAAGACAACTAACTACTCTACTCTCTGTAATTATTTTAAACCATCTTAATCATCCCTTTCAGGAATATATGAACATGATCCAAGACTTTGAGCAGAGCAAATCTTCTGAGGGCATTGATGGCATGCTCTCCATACTACGACAAAGACTTAAAGAGAAAGAAAAGGCACTGGAGGTGTGTAAATTGCCATACAAACTGTAAATTGTCATAAGTTTACATTCTTCTTACAATTGCTTTTTTTTAATATATACAATAGCAAGCCTTGGATGAAAAGTTTGCCGCAATTGAAGACAAAGATAATGAGATACACATGTTGCAGCTGTCTTTAAGGGAGAAGGAGCGAGACATGGAAAGACTAAACAAATTAGTTTCCAACAATGAAGAGACTATTCATGTGAGTAAATATTCTCTGGATGTCTTAAAAAGTATTTTTTTATTCAACGGTATTTCCTGTATCCTGTAGAGTCTTGATGGTGTGATAAAGGAGAAAGATGTAGAATTACAGCATCTTGCCAACACACTGAAGAATCTGCAAAGGTCTAAACAAGAAATGGAAGAGAACTTGGGACGATCCTTGCGGGAAAAAGACGCCATCATCAGCCAGCTTCAGTTGACTTTGGAAGGCAAAACAAAACATTTGGAGGTCAGATGAGACAAAGTCGCTTTTATGAGTGTTCATAACAATAGTCAGAACTGTTCGTCCCACAGAACAGTCTCCCAGTCACATTTTAACATATTGTAAATGATCTTATTCTAGGAATTGACCACCTCAATGCTTAGCCAGTCACAGAGTCATGCACAGGACCTTGGCGAACAGATGGGTCAAAGGCTTAAAGTTGCTGAAGCCATGTTGGCCGAGTCTGTTAAAGTCAGAGAACGACTGATAGCTGACAACGAGAGCGCTGTAGAAGGGCTGCTAGCTACAATTAAGAGCAAGGATCAGCTTCTCAAGGTCATTCAGAAATATTCATTCTTTTTATTATCATTTGTAACTGCAATAATTGGCAAAGCATATTAAGTCAGTTTAATTACCTGGATATGTGTCTTCAGGAGTCAGATGAACATTACAAGTACATGATGTCACAGCGCACTCAGGAGATTGCCGATCTCAGAAAGCAGCTCTCAGACAAGCAGCAGCACCTGAACGCTGTTGAGAAGCAATGCTCAACCAGAACACAGGAGGCTCTGTCGGAGGCGGCAGGGCTCAGAGGCCTGCTGGAAGATAAAGATCATCTCATCACCGTAAGTAGTTTTGAATACAATACCATCTCTGAACTGAATTATGACTTCTTTTGATTCACCTGGATTTATTATGCTTGTATTGTTTGTAAAATATGTAGAAGCTTCTGCAACAAGCAAAGGATAGAGATCAACATACGAATGAGACCAGGCAAAAGGAGGAGTCTGCACATGTGCTGGAGCTCAGACACACCATTCAAATTATGCAGGAAAAATTGGATGAAAAAGAAGGTGAGATGTCTTATTTAATATTTATTTAACGTTGTAAAGAATAAAAGTGTGGTGCGAATGAGTTTTATGGTTATTCATGCTTTGCCCCTCAAGCTGAGCTGTCCACAAAGCTTGGAGAAAATGAAGATGACAATCTTCCACTCCCAAAGAAAAACATTATCCTCAAGAAAGAATTACTTCAAAACAATGCAGCACTGAACAAAGCACTTAAAAGAGAAGCTGCACTGAAGGTCAGTACATCTGGAGCATATGAGTGTAAGAAAAATAAACCATTCATTTTGTTTAATTTGTGTAGTTGAGTGATTTCTGCTCTAATTGTCGTTTGATCTTGGTCTCATTTTTCCAAATGTCAGTTATTGTTAAATGAGCTTGAGGGTCACTGTGAAAGTCAAACAGCAAATATTGAGACACTCACTGCCACTCTTAAGACCAAGGATGAGATCATCAATGTAAGAAACTGGAACTTTAAAATGTAGTTTCTACAAAGCACAAGAAAAGAATTGTAAGATATTTTTGTCATTTCTTTCTGCAGGCACTCCACCAACGCATTGGTCAAAAGTCTGAATCTTTAGAGTTAGATTCACATGATCAGGCCACGAGCAGTGAAACTGAGAGATTTCCTCCTAAGCGACCACAGAGAGACCGAATCACGATTGGTGGAGACGATGAACAAGAGGTACTTTTTAAGTCCTCAGAAAATTCATTCTGTAGTAACATTGCCATGACATCATATTATTTATTTTGATCGTATTTACTTTAGACTGTGCCCAGTTTTAAAACCCTACAACAGGAGCACGAGGCTCTCAACAGAGCCCTAAAAGCAGAACAGCAGCTTTATTCTAGTCTGGTTCGGACCGTTAAAGAGCAGGACAGGTAGGAAAACCGCAAATGGCATTAACACTCAACACAAAAATTCAGTGTAAAAATTGATGGCAGTAATGTAAAAATGTTATATACTTTGCAGTGCCCAACGTCTTCATGCGCTACAGCTAGAATTGACAGCTGTGCAACTCCTTCGACAACAGTTAGAGGAAAGCATCCAAACTAATGAAGACCTTAGAGATGACTTGGAAAGAGAAATACACAGAGTCAAACTTGGAGAAGGTGCAGTGTAAACACTCTTTGTTTCAGATGAGATTGCAAATTAAATAAAAATATTTTAGGTCAATAGAATGTTGGACACAGTGGTTGGACAAAATTACTGATTTGCTCAAATCTCATTTTATTTGTCTTGCATATTATTTGTTCACCTCACCCGTCTTTTTGGTCTTATCAATGTTTGTTCTTTTGTCTTTCCATAACCCTGCATGTTTTTCTAAGTATAAACTCCTTTCTTGGTCCTGTAACTGTCACTCTTTCTAAACCTGTTTAACCTAAATAAAAACCTGAGTCTGTCTTTCACATTGTTTACAATCGCTTGTCTTGTCATGACTTTTGTGTTTGTGGCAATATAATAAATTGATCAAATGTATTCTATTGAATTGAAATACGCCCTAAGTTTATTATCTTGTGACATCACCTGCTTAATGTTGTTTAGAGCATTAATTAGCAGTGCCATGGGGGCAGAGTGTTAAGACTGATTAAAGGCGTCAGAACCTCTGTGTGTCTTTCTACTGATCCCTCCACTTGAGCATCAGGTGTATAAATAGGCCGTGTGTTCAGGCCTCGACTCACAATTGCTTAACGTGAGAGATTCTTTATTTTAAATTGCCACATGTCACAAATCTAGACTGCTGTGACTCACCACTATTTATTTTTTGTATAAATGTGGCGTCTTGTCTTTAATGTACTTTGTCTTTGTATCGTTTAAAGCTAGGAGTTTCTTATGTATTAAAGTATCAACGGGGACATTTGCTCGCTTGTTGGTTTTCTGTGCAGTTGCAAAGCACTCTCAAATCACTGAACGTTTGTCTTTGGAATTTTTTTTTCTTGAACAGATATGAACCGTATTGACCCTAAGGAGCTTGAGAACACGAGAAACCAACTGGAAGATGCTCAACGCTGGAACGTGTCACTGCAGGCTTGCTTGGATACCATCCAGAAACACGGAGGTGTGAGCGGAACCGGTGACGGTGGGTGGCGAATCAAGAACATGACAATTTGCATTAATGTATTCGGTAAACTGGGTAAATAAATGTGCGCTTTTGGTTTCTCAGGTGACTCCTTGATTTTCTTCGGTGACCAAACCTCTTACATGAGCATCTGTGTTGGAGACGATCAGGGTGACAGTTTGTCCCAGTTGACATCTCAAGAACTTAGGGAAAAGGTTAACACAACGTCCAGCTGAAATAATGTTAGATTAAACATATTTGTGATGATAATGCTGTATTTTCATTCAGGTGATTGAGCTCCAGGACTACATCGGCAGACAACATGCTTTGAACAGAGACCTGCAGAACAGACCGAGCTCGTTGGAAAGGTCACATCTTCAAAGTGCTGATAAAGACGAGCTGAAGATTGGCTCACACATTTGTTGGAAGCAGGTTAGTGTGAGAAGGGCGCTGTGGCTGACTTTCTACACTTTTATCGTAACAACAGAAACCTAACATTTATGTAGATGATGTACCCAGTGGTGGAAAGTAACCAAGTACAAAAGTAAAAGTACTGTACTTAAGTCAAATCTTTAGGTTTCTTTACTTTTACTTAGTCCTTTTTGCAGTGGATAATTTGTACTTTCACTTCACTACATCTGAGAGAAAAAACGATTTTTTTTTAATTGGACTGAAAAGTAAAAAGTACTTTCTGCTTTTGAGGGGTTAATTTAGCATGTTCTTGGTGACATCCTGCCAAAATGTATTGAGTTGAAAAGTGTAGAATTATTGAGACAATTCTTCAAGATCACAACATTTCACTTTTTAATAGTTATCTAAAGTCTGCAAAATACTTTACTCTGAAAGTAACATTTTAAACATGTACTTTATTTTTACTTAAGTAGACTATTATCTGTTCTACTTTTACTAGTATTTTTTTGCTCCTGTATCTAGTTTTACTTCAGTACCAAAATTGAGTACTTCTTCCACTACTGGTTGTACTGGTGATGACAATTATTCTAAACATCCCTCCTTGTAGTTCCTTTTGATATCCTTTTGATATCCTTGTAGTCCCTTTTTATCCTATGTCTTTAACCTTCTCAAGCATGTTGTGTTTCTCGCCTAATGTAGTTCCATGTTATCAAGTGCTTTCTTAAATAACTAACAAGTCTGTTTACTGTAGCTCAAGCTGTCTCCTCTCTCCTACACCTCTCCTAACATGTTTTCTTTTATCTCTGTGTCCCATTAATTGGTCTTGTTGCCACACCACATTAGACGCACCATGCCATTCTACTGTGCAGTGTGTTATTGATTCTGTTCCGCCATTATTATTTTTCTTTATCAAATCATTTGCATCATACTCGCCTTCCATGTCATTATCCAAACAGACTCACCAGGATAAAGAGAGCCAGACGGACGCCACACTGGAACAGGTGTGATGGTGGTCTTTTGTTCACATTGGCCAAAATGAGCAAATTCTTTTAGCTAAACCTACTTTGCATTATTCCCGAATTAGAATATTTTTGGAGACCATTTAAGCCTTAAAAGTACGGCTGATCAGACTAGAGAACAAACTCTGACAAAAGACTGTCCTCGTGTTGATGACGTGACCATGTCAAGTCCACTCGGTGAAGTCTGCTTTGGGCCATGCCTCAAGTGAGTCATACAATTTCTGCCTTTCAAAGTAATTATATCACACGGTGGCTACTACTCTACTACACATTGTCATATATATATTTTTTTCTCAATTGCAGAGAGGAACATGAAAAAACTACACGGCTAAAAGAACAAACATCATACGAGTCAAAAGAAGAAGAGTGTGTGGAGGCCTCAGGGCAGCGCAGCGATGGCCCGAGTCGGTCGCATAAAACTTGGAAAAAGTCTGTGATGTCAAATGACCAAACGAAATCTAACAAAACTGGTCCTCAGAACAGCAAAGAACTAAATAAACGGACTGCACCTACAGGCTCAAAACACAAACATGGCACTAAATCTTGCCTTGGGGTAAGCTGATTTGTGTTTTTAATTTGTCACTGTTTTACTGTGTATGTGAGATTTTTTATTCAGTGTATTATTTTTTTTTTAGGCTGCACAATCGCGACTTCCTGTCCCTGTGAGACGGCGAGCTGAAGCTGAAGCTGCTGTGCTGGAACATCATGTTTTGGATGCACTCCACGAACTCAATCCATGCATGCCCTCCCCGGAATCTCCCTCATCACAGTCGGGCTCTTCCTCCCACGAGCCACTTGTGTCCGACAGTAACTCCGAACTCAAACAAACCGCTCGGAGCTCTCTGCCGGATGCTCTTCTGGCGACGCAGTTGGAGCGACTTCAGCAGCAGTGCCAAGATAAGGAGGCATTGATCAGTGAACTTTATGAGAAACTGGCAGACATGAATGAGCTCCAAGCCCAGCTTCAAGAGAAAGATCGTCTTAATGTGCAGTTTACAGAGGCTCTTCAGGCAGCAGAGTCCACCATTGCCTATTTAACTGCATGTAGTCTCGATACCCAGGGTGCTCTTGGTTCCAACTTAAGTGGTTCAAATGCCACACTTCAAAACAAATGCACAGAACTTGAGCATGCCTTAAATGAGAAGGAAGAGCATATTTGTGAGTTAACAGAACTACTTAATGAGGCTGATAAAGCTTTAAATTCATCCAAAAGTCATAGCCCAAATTATGATGATGGTAGACTTGATATCAAAGCGTTTTTTCAGAAAAATGCCAACAGCAAGGAACACCATCCAGATGATTTGTCTGGATCAAGTCATGAGGCGCCGGACCAGAACAGAAACACAGCAGCGCTGGCAGAGGAACTACAAACCACTGATGCTGTTGTGCGAGATGACCAACATGAAGATAGTTCATGCAAAATATCTTTAGGGCAATTAGAGGCTGTGCGTTCTCAAATGAGCGACTCACAGAAAAGGATTACGGTTGTGCTAATGAACTGTCTCGACACCACAGAATCCACCATTGCTGCTTTGACTGCACACTGTACAAATACGTCTCGCTCATCAGTGACCACCACTGAGCTGCAGTCCTGTCTAGATAAGTTGAAGAGAGCGTTCAGTGACAAAGAGAATCTGGGAGACACTGCACTGTTTAGTGTTGTAACGAACGACGCAGAGTGCCCCGGCTCATTACAAACGAAAGCAAAACATGCACAAGGTCCACATCACAACCTTCAAGTCCTGTGTGAGGCCTTTGACAGTCTTCGACGGAAGGTGTTTGAGCTTCAAGCCTCACAAAAGAGCTCAGATGTGCAGAGAGCTTCACAAAACACCAAAGCTTTACCACCTAATGTGCAGAACCAGATCGAGACTCTTCACAAGGAACTGAGGGAAAAAAGAAAGACCTGCAAAAGCCTTGAGGAGAAACTAGCCGCTACACAGAAAGGTAAGATGTGACACTATTGCCTGTTCATTTCGCATGGAAAGTTAATGTTTTTATGAAATATCTGGACAGTGAACCCTTTAATTACATGTTGTCTCAAATGCCAGCTCCGAAGCAAGATGAGAAAGGCGTGCAGGTGGATTGGCAGGATCTGGGTTACGAAACCAGTGCCAAGAGTGAGAACGATAGGGAGGAGAGCAGTAGCACAGGTAGCTGGCCCTTAGGTCTGGACACTAACGGGTTGCTCTCTGCATGAAGAGTGGACAAAAACTGACTATTTGCTTTTTTTCTGGTTCGGTCTAATAATAACTCGCACTGTTCTTGGTTTTAACGGTTTCTCACTGACAAACAAAACTGCATGCGTTTTCTTTGGGAATGTCTCGCCTGCGTTTTGTAAACCTCATCATCACATAGTCTAAAATGGCTTCTGATACAACTTGTTTTTTTGTTTTATTTCCACAGATTTGGAGGTCGGTTTTAAACCCATTTGTGGTGCTTCTAGTCTGCCTTCTCTGTCGAAGCAGGAACATACCGGGTTTTCCTCTACAGAAAACCTTTACTCTGCATCTAGCACATACCCAACATCCCCTGTTCTATGTTCTACAAAGGTAAACCCAAATGACAGTCTGTTGTCTAATGTAATTGTATGTGGTGGATATGTATTTAAGGCACACTATGCTTTTTTCTTTCAAGGCAAGTCTAAAAAGTTTGCGTAGAAGTTCATTATCCAGTGATGTGGTTGCGAACGCGTATGAACCTTCTGTAATCAGAGAAGATGACCATTGCGAACCCTACGATGAAAAAAGGGACAATAGAACCAGACAAATAAAGGGCACAGCGCCTAAATCCAGCTGCCTGAATATTAGCTCTGAGAGAGGCTCGCTCGGCCCAAACACAAGTGACCTGCTCCACAGTCGAAGTGGATCAACTTCACCAGCCAGGTCTGTGTTTGATTTCTCTAGATTTTTTTTTATGTAAAATTAAACTATTTAATTTATGTGGGTATTGCAGTGTCTTTGGTGGTCTGCTTTTGTTGTGAATGTTGTTTCTCTGTCCTTTGCTGCAGAACAGTTTTAACTGATCATAGTATTTTAATATTCTCCTGTATGTAAAACTGAAATGTTTGTTTGTCTACCACAGATTAGAGTCACTGATTCAGTCGCAGGCCAGAGAGCTGTCCCAGCTGAGACAGGAGATCAAGGACAGTCGGAGACTGGGAGCCCTGCAGCGGCAGCAGCTTGAGGACTTGGGAAAGGCCTTTAGTAATCTGATACAGTTGGCTAAATTGGACAACCTCATGGGTGACGAGGTCAAAAAGCAGCTTGACAGAACCATTGAGATTATGGACAGTTTGGAAGGTCGTCTTGATCGAAGTCACTACCATTTGGAGGGTAATTTGTACATGTTATTTTGTAGAATCAGCTTTTGAAAGCCTTAGGTTAATGTCTTTTTAGCTTTAGGTGCACAGTTCACTCTCAGACACTTTGACTTGTGTGAGCACAACTCAATGAAATAAGGTTAATGTGGCCTTAGACATAAAATGGGATGCATCTGAGCAAACAATGACATCATTTTTCTACTGTTCTACAGGAGAGTCCCTTTTGGGCAGTGAACACGGTGTAAAAGTCTCGCACAGGTACGTTTCTTAATTATCAGTTTTTTTATTTAAAAAATATGTTTTTAGCAGGAGGAGGACCTTTTTTTTTTTATTTGGTCATTTATGTAAATGTATTAGTTTGATTATTTATACAAACAGTTGTTCGGATGTAAAACACTGTTCTATTATTGTCCTTGATGTGAGCAGTGATGAGGAACATGACCTTCCTTTGAGCCCAGCTCAAATTCAGCAGGAAATAAATAGACTACGAGTGGATCTAGAGGATGAAAGGGGGTTGCTACAGCAGCATGTCAGCCTCTTAGTTCACCAAAACCTCACCCTGGCCGATTGCACTAGGGACCAGCTGGACCTGTGAGTTCGCTGGAGACGTTGTGTGCAGTGAATTTTTTTCTTTCCTACTTCCAAATCTGACTTATTTCCTGGAATTAGTTGTACCTCTAGTTTCTTTTATTACTTCATTATTTTTGTTCCCTTTTCCTCTCCCTAATGATATTGTAACACATTTGATTTATTTGTATTATTCAGGTTAACTAAAGAGCTGCAAGAGAAGAACCGTCTTATCCAGACCTTGCAGAGTCAAACCAGCGACCAAAGTCCAGGGGGTCGTCACTGCTCCAATTACGACGTGCCCCACTTGGACAAGACGTCTTCATCTCACAGCAGCCAGGAGTCCAAGCCGATGCAGAGTAAGCTCATGCAACTGAAGTAGTTGTAAGGCTCTTAATAACAATGACTTATATCTATTGTACATTGAAATACATTTTTATCCAATTGAATATTGAAATATGGTGACTCAAGGCTTCAGGATAGAGAATATTTACAAATTAAATGTCTTATTGATTAAAGTAAGAAATTGTTTATTCTTTCTTTTAACATTTGGATTTAATAATTCCTCTGTGTTTGTGATTTGCCTTTTCATGTGTTTTAGAGCCTGTATAGTCCAGATAAGGATTATGATTAGCAATATACGACTAAGGTTATTTTTTATAGTGGACTAGTCACGATTAGTCAATTCATTGTTGCAGCCTTTTGAGTGACTTCAAGAACAATGCATTTTTATCATGTGTATTTATTATGTTAAATGTCATGGGCAACTACTAACTGTTAATTATCCAGTCACCCCCCACGGAGATGAGCGGTGCAAAGATATAGCCTTAAACCGCACTTCTTTTCTACTCAGATACTTATTGTTGTAACGAGGCCTCAGACAGAACAATGCATGTCGGTGAGGAGCACGGCAGGTGTCCAGTTACAATCCACTGCCGCTTAAAGTTGCATTATTCAGTGATGCCTATCCGATTTAATGTTTTAATGCAAATGTCTTTATGAATGAAATGCTATTGTCCGTAAGAATGATGATTGAGGTCGTGCTTTCAAAGCTGCCGTTCACGGTCAACCTGTCCTTCACTTTCTCCGTGTCAAGAGCCTGTGTTCGTCACTTAGCCTGCTCTTCATGTTTCGTTCTCCAGGCCGACCGCACTCAGCCGACTGGACGGTAGCTGCAGGGGGTGGAGTTTTGCTGGAGGGAGCGTCGGACCCCACTGCTGGCAGACTGCAGGCCTTGCACCGGGAGAACGCTCGGCTGCAGGAGCAACTGAGGAGCAGCGAGCAGCTCAACACCACGCTGCGCAGCGAACTGGACCTGCACTGTACCATCATGGCTCAGAGTGGCTCACAGGCCGAGTCCGGGTCTGAAGCCCGACCAGAGCCATTCACCGCCTCGGCACAGGGTTGCCCACTCACTTCAGGTACTAACATCCGCACATTCTGTATGAAGAATATGGAATACAATTTAAACAGTTTTTATTTTCTGGCAGACCTTTTGGCAGAGCATTTACAAGAAATCCGAGCACTGCGTCAACGTCTGGAAGAAAGCATAAGAAACAATGACAGCCTAAGGGAACAACTGGAGAAGAAGCTCGCCGAAGTGGAAAAAGACCCAGGTACTTTCCCGTTTTCAGTGCGTCACATTTACATAGAGACCTCGGTTTTGTGGCTGATGGTGGTGTTTTCGACCTCCTTAGCGCGCACTCACATCTTCATCCAAGACCACGAAGAGCACAGTCGGGTAACGAAAGGGATGATACAAAAGCAAAACTTGAAAGGGCAGCTGAACTCTGAGTCTCAAGGTAAAATACATTTGAAATACCAGTAAAAAATATACATTTAACAGTCGCTCTCTTTGCAGATAAGCAGAAAGAGAATAACAAACTTCGTGAGACTGTAGCTAGAAGGAGTGCAAAACTGGAGCAGAGCAGGAAGGAGTGCGAGATGCTGAGGCAGGAAAACGTGCGAGTGCAAGAGAGACTGGAGACCATGAGCCAAGAAAATGCTCGACTACAAGATTCTCTGCTCTCGAGTAAAGACGAGCTCCACAGGTACAAAATGGACATGTGATCAAACCTTTTACGTGACATTAACAAAGAAGGCTGCGAAGGACCACTTCAAGGACTATTGGTCGAACCTGAAACATGAGAATCATTATTTAGGAAGCCAATTCAAGCGCGCACTCCTGTGTGTACTCGAGTTCTGTGCCCTTTTACCCTCGGTTTACAGGCAGAGATACAGTAAATTAACCGCTTTTCTCCCAACTATCCTTCAATTGACAAAGCTGAGCGGCAAAACATCTCGACCTCAGTATCTCCTACTAAAAATTCAAATAAAAATCCAAGTATTGTAGACATTGCATAAAACAGTTATTGCGCGTCACCTGCAAACCCTAACCGGAAAAGCGGTAGAAAATGAATGAATGAACTGTTTTATGCTGCTTCTTTTTTTCCAATGCTTTTTTTTTTTTAGGCTGCAGCGTGAAGTGAAACTTCAGAGTCAACAATTGTCAGATTCACACCATCTTCTCCAGTCTTTGCGTGTGGAGCTGCAGGTTTATGAAAACCTGAAGAGCCAAGGTCTGAAATCTACAGGTACAGACTGTGTTGTGTATACATTTCATTTTAGGTGTTTTTACTGTATTTGACAAGAACGTTTGTTTTGTTTAAACAGAAGATGGACAGTCGACTCGAGGGCAAGAGTCTTCATCTGGCACAGTGGACCTGGCAGAGCTGATGTCTGAGATCAAACATTTGAGACTTCAGCTGGAGAGGAGCATCCAGACTAACAACGCTCTGAGGCAAAAGATGGAAGAGCAAATCAGCCACGGACCGAACCACTCTGAGACCATTAACATCAACTACCTGCTGTCTTCTCCAGGTAATGGCACTTTACAACAACAATAGGAAAAACTTACACATGAGACAGACAATACACACAGTTGTTCATAATTGCTTCGAATGAGGGATTACACCGACCTGATCAGGACAAAGTTTAGCTGGTCAACGTTTTTAAAGTGCAGTAGATTTTGACAAAAGAGATTCACTTGGACCCAAGAATTCTTTTAATTTTGTAAAGGCTCATGGGGGTCTAGATTTAGCATAAATATTCTGTTGATGTCAAAAAGTCATGTTAATGTTGCGTCTGTTGTAGATGAGGCAACCAGGACTCAAGGTTGGGACGGCTTTAATCCACAATACAGAGAACGTGCCAGAAACCCCCATGGTTTGAAATTGAATTGTTATTTCTGTGGTAAAATAAAGATTTGTGTTGCTGCTACTCTCTGTGTCTTCTTATAGATCAAAAAGAACAGTCAGCGGTTGATGGAGGATCTTTGAGTGGTAGCTCAGTGGACAGTTCTTCAGGTCCCTCTCGCCTGGTTCCTGGTCACAGGATGTGGGCTAATCGGAATGGCCGCCATGTTTTGGGTTTGATTGAGGACCACAGTGCTCTTCGCAAACACATCTCAGAAGGGCGCAAGCTCTCTCACTACCTGGACACACAACTGCAAGAGTGTATAGAGTTATTTAAGGAACAATGTTCAGACAAGGTACTCTATTAATTTTTGTGTCTTAGCAACATGTAAACATTTAATTCATGATTGTTGTCTGATTAGTTTATGGAACAGAAGCCTCTGAGGAATTTGTGCACCAATATAAATACACTGCAGCACGTTCTGGAAGAAGCCAGTCGTCTGCTGAAACTATTGTGGCGAGTGACTTTGCCCGTCAATGTAACAGGAGACATAGGCCACAACCAGCAGGTACAGCACCCGCAAAGAAATGTGGAGAGTAGCTCATCCAGATCAATTCACGTTGCTCTTCACTTCAGGACGAGCTGCTGAAAAGGGAGATTTCCAGGCTGAAGAACAGAGTATTGCAGCAGGAGAAGATGTTGAGTGGAGCTGTAAAACGTCTTGGAACAACAAACCAGCTCAAAGAGGGAATGGAAAGGGTCATCATTGATCAGTGTATGGCCACATTCTAATCGTACCAGTAGTCTGTTGTAAATTGATGCCTTTTTTAATTCTCCCCTGTATACTTCTACTGCAGTGTCCTTAACACATGGGATTTTGAAGAAAGCAAGAGGAAATTTAGAGGTACCGTATGTTTTTTTGTGTTACCTAAAACACAAAACAATTTTGATGGCATCTACTAGTAGAAGAGATTCATTTTATGTTATGTTACATGTTAGACAAATTATTGTACCCTCGTTGGGCTCAAAGGTCTGTCTGGAGCACCAACTGAAGGTCAGTTAGTGATGACTTGGTGCATGCATTTTATTTCTTTTTGCATGTACCACTTCCAAACTATCCTGTTATTGTGACTTTTTCAACAAAGAGTATTTATCTTTATTGTATGCAAAGTTCACACTGCTGCATGAACACATGCATTGCGTTTAGTGCGTGTCTTTTTTTAGTTGTGTTATCAGACCTTTACCAACACAAACCAATGCTGTTGTATCCAGATGTTCATCCCTTTGTTGAGCTGAGGGAAATGGCCTTTTACTCAGCATCTCTGCTTTTGTTTGTTGCATTATCCCAAAAAGTCTCCAAATATTCTAGTGCAGTGGGTTTCTGAATTAAAAAGGAGGCTCAAATGATTATTAGTATGACCACAAGAACTATGGCTATAGCTGTGGTCAAAATACCCACATATTTAATCATTCTGTACTTCATTCCTCTTACAGGACATCCCAGCGAATGGCCTGTAGCAGATTTCCAGTCTGATGCAGGAGATGGTCGTGAGACTCTGCACTTTAGAGCGGCAGAAGAGGAATATCTCTCTGCGATTCCTGAAGATTAACCTGCTGTCATCTGATCAATTTTATGTATTTATTTGAGAGATATAATAGGTACTTTTTTTTTTATATATATATAAAACAGGACTGAGCAATTTTATTTTTGTGACTTTGTGTAAATATGAATCTACTCATGTTTTAAGATACAGTCAGCAATTTCAATCTTTGTAAAGAAAAAATTAAATCATTGCCGATACAAAAGTTGTTTTATTCTGACAAATGTAGACATATTTTTGGTAGCTTCTTTAAGTAAACTGAATAAGTACAAGTTACGTAGAGTAAATAATAGAAAACAAGCTTCATGTACATTTACTGCAACATCAGCGAGCCGTTTCTGATGTCCAGTGACCTATATAACTAGGCCTTATGAAGATGTGTCATTTAGAAATCGAGACAACCGATGGTAGTCTTGGTTTCTAATCTGCCACAAGACCATCACTTGACACTGCAAACAACATTTCTGATCATTTGGCAGGAGGTAACTTGCTCATCGCCAAAACATTACTTTAGCGATGAACAAAAGTAAAGTGGCTGACACAAGTCTATCTCTGTACAAGTCTGACAAAGGCTTGGACCAGCTGGATAAAAGGCTCTTGTCCCTCATGGCTGCTTTTAGGAGTGGCAGCTTTGGTTTGACTCAATGGAAGGATTCCACTGGCAGGAGAAGAGGGAGAACCTCTTCTGAAGTGTCGAGACAGGCTCGACAGAAGAGTGCTCTGTAAAAACAGGAAAAACATTAAATATTTGCTGCAGGAAAAAAGTGACCCAGTAAAAAGCTTGATATAATTACCAGTTCAGAGCTGAGTTCCTGTTTGAGTCGCTGTTTGTCTCTGGGAGGAATAAAACTGTCTCTGAGGCACCGCACAGCCTGAGAGATCAGCACATAGAAGCAATTCTCCATCGTGAATATGAGCAAAGACCTTGGGAAAATACATAAAGTTCAATACAATGTGTTTTTTTAATGATCTGTTTAAAAACGTTGCATACTTTAGGGCTTGAATCTCCTCTAATGAAGCCAGTGACACAATACTCAAGGAGGCTGGTTCTTTCTTCTTATCCATCTAAAGAAAAAAAACTCAAGACTTAAAGTACGGTAATACCTGAGAATGCATCATTTACCAGTGCTGAAGACTTGCCTCGCTCAGAATGCTCAAAGCAACATTAATAGTGGCCAACAAAGTCCCAAAGGAAGGAGGAACATCTGGGTCAAATGCAGGAGTCGTGAAACTCAGCACGAATAGGATCCTATATTCTGCCAAGTCCATGCACTAAGACAAATGATGACAAAACCTTTTATTATTACTTTTGTTTTGTGTATTTTTGTGGTTATTGTGATTACTGACCTGATCTAGAAGGATCTGGCAGCAGTCTGGAGTGAAGTGCTGTAGTGTTGCTAATGTTTTGCTGAGGATCTTGAGGAGACTGCACTGAACAGCCAACAGTGCTTTGTGCTCCAGCTCCTCTCTCTCCCCTCCACTGGGCGAGTCTTTAGAGGGAGTCTGAGGCAGACGGCTCGTCCTTGGGACAGGCCCCGGAGGCAACGCCTCACCATTCTTTGCCTAACACAAATGTATTCAAGGATGTGATCAAGCTAAAACTTGGAGATGGTTCTATAAAAGAGGCTCTGACCTGCAGGTAGTGGTGAAGCATTTTCTTGCTGTGGAGCAGATATGTGCACGTCTGACACAGGTAACACAGATTTGTCTGTGGCACACGCAGTTAAGTGAAGACACATGCTTACAGAAGTAATTAAATATGTTTTTTTGGCCCTACCTGTATGTCTGCAAGAAGTTTGGGCAAGTGGAACTGCCACTCTTTACAGAAGTTAGAGAGTTGAAGCAAGAATCCAACAGTGTGGTCTGCCTCGTCCAAACAAGCCAAGCTCTGCACAGTTCGAACTGCATTCAGACACTGCAAGTGCGCACAGAAAAACATTAACAAAATAAACTCAACTCCCTTTTCCAAGCAGTTGAGCTATAAGCTTCTACCTGTAGTATGCGTTCTTGGTGCACTCCAACAAAGTCCAGAGCTTCATTGATAAAGGTGTAACGAAGAGTTTTGAGCAGACTTTCCATCAGAGACATGCACAGACGATAGACACTGGGCCAGCACGCAGAGTCCTGGGACTTTCGCGAGAAACTCTACACAGATATGTTTTATTATTATAATCTGACAGGAGTATTTGAACCATGTAGCTGTTACTACCTGAGACGCAGTAGACACTTCATATACACTTAGGAGAGGTAGACAGATGGTTTGAGTTATACCAGCTCCAGCAACTGCTGATGCCCCCTGAGGAAAACAAACACTTTACAAATCAAGAAAGGGAATTGGCAGGATAGAGAGTTGATTCAACTAAATTAAGGACTAAATTACCTGTGGAGTGCGGGCTAACGTTAGCAGCAGGTGAAGCGCAGCCTCAGTGAAGTAGAGATTGTGCCTGGATTGCAGGCTGAGCTCCAGAGCGCTCAGAACAGAAGGCAGCACTGGGACTTTCCTCATCACTGACACCCACTGTTCCCCATCTTCATCACTGCGACACAGTTCCTTTGCCAAATGCAGAGCAAGAACACAGACCTGAGGGAAAAATGTAAGTATATATGATGTGATGTTATGTAACAGAAGGGCATTTACTCTTAAGTTTCTCACCCCGTCTCTCCGGTCCTTCTGTTGTCCACGAGGCGAGTCTGTTTCCATACTATCTTCATCATCAAACATCTCTCCTGCTTGACGCAGTAGACGAGTGTTGTCAATAAGAGTCAAAGACTCATCTTTTACCGTTTCACAGACAGACAGTAAAAGTTGAGGCAGCTGAGAAATCTCCCCTCCTACAACATTAGAAACAGTCAGCCAATACTAGAATGTGTAATTAAACATCACATACAAGGATGGTTTGTACCATTGAGGCCTTGAATTTGTAGCACAGATATCAGAGCGGAGAAGATTTTGGCTTTGGTCCTCTCCATCATCTGCTGGTCAGCTTGCAGGACACTTTCCAGGATCAGTGAGAGAGGACAGAGGACATCGGGCGCAGCAGCGACTACACTGGAGTGAGAATAGTCGCTTTACTCTTGATCAGAGTTGGTCAATTTATCAAAACTGGATAATATTGTGAGCGTAATTTTGAAGATATGTACAGTATTTTAATTTTGCATATTGTTGCGTATAAAGTGTCCTTTTTGTGGGTAATTTTACAGCCTATAAACCGTGTCGGAAAAAAACAGGACCAAACCAGGGACAAATCCAAGCCTAAAACTAGACTAAACCAGCTCTTAATAGAGGAATAAATCAGGACTAATGAAACAAATAATATCCTCTGAATATCATTATTGAGATAACAACGACAAATACTTTTTTGGGTATTATCGCCCTGCTCAACTCTTGAGTGTTTCACCATTAATAAATGAGTCTATTTTTGTCACCCATAGTCTAAAACAAACAAAACAATCAACCAGTATGAAAAATAATATTGTGGCTTGTATTATAAGAAACTAAGCTCACAGAAAATACAAACCTTTTCCACTGTTTGAGGAGGATGAGCAGCAAAGTGGCCATCATGGACCCGAGACGTAGACAAGGCACAGAGGAGGGTGTTGTAAGCTAAAGAAAACAACGCATGCATGTCAAAGTAAACCTACAAATTACACACACGAAAGATTTTACGATATTAACTTACTGCAGCTTTAGCTCCGTCCAAAACATCCATGAACAGTTTTAGCTTGGTTGAATCCTCAGTTAAATGCATCACGTCAGACTAAAATTGAAAGCAGTTTTAGAACATCTGAGACATTGGATAGATAAGACTCACTGAACTGTAACGTACGTGAGTGGTGGCAAGAACGAGCAGCATTCTCCATGCTGCAATCAACATCTGTGTCTCGCCAAAATAGCAAACACCCTCCTCCTCCATCTCTGCGACATGGCACACCAGAGACTTGACATAGTGGGACCAGTACTCGTAACGCCGGCTGTTGGAGAATTTTTGGAGACAGTCCTTAAGACTCTTTTCCAACGAGCCACTAAAACAAATAGAACACGGTATTTTCTTAAATTCAAATTAAATCTATTTAGAAAATAATGTGTGATTAGAACATTTTGTCCAAGATTACCTCACAACATAGTAGATTTCGAGTCCAAGTATTTTCATCACAAAAGCACAAGTTTCAAGCACACAAGGCTACGAACCGAAGTGAAAAGTGGGTCAGGTAATGCACTGCGTAATTGATTAATCAAACTAAAACAAATACCTCTGCTGTGTCTGAAGGAGGAGGAAGGCTACCGAACAACGGTGTAGACAAATTTTCCCAAAATCTTTCCCTAAAACAAGGACAGTAAATTACTATATTGATATTGCAATCATTTAAAAATGTAATGTGTAAAAAAAACGTACTTGGTTCTTAGAACAGAAATGGCACTATCCCTTCGATCTTGCCAGAGAGCCAGAAGAAAGGCCAAAGCAGCTCTGTGGAGCAGCGGTGGACACCAGTATTTACCCTGCTGCTTTGAGTCAATCAAGTCCAAAACCACATGAAGACAGCTCCATTCTCCCAGGAGAAACTCCTGCCAGAAAAAAAAAAATGTTTTACAAAATACAGCCAGTACAACACAAGATCAAATGCACTTCATACTCACCTTTGACCCCTCACTACTTTCTTTGACTTCTAAATTAAGAAAGAGTTCAATCAGGCCTGGTTGTGTTTCCACTGCAACCGTCAGAAACTCCAGAATCATGACTTTGATCCTCATGTCTTCCGTCTTGCTTTGCAATCGTGTGAGGAATGCATCGCGGATCGCTGCAGCGTCGCTGCCAAGACAAGCGTAAACGGACATAGGCGCCACCTGGAAGCACAAGTTACAATAGACCAGAGCGAGACCTCCACATGCTTTTGGAGGATGCTGGATGCTGATTGGCTACAGCACTTACAGTGGCGAGGCGTTTGAGGAGCTGGATGGCAAGTCGAGGTAGAGCTGGGTCATGTTTATGGTAAATATATTTTGCCAGCACAACTACAAGGTTGTTGCTGTGCCCACCATGTTGGGTCAGAGCTTGCTCGAGGGGCGAGACGACGTCAGAGGCAGGTTTAAGGCGGATGACATTGTTTGTGACAGAGAAAGCCAGTTTCACAGTTTGGATAAGGATTTGGCCTGGACCTTCAGACCCAGCACTGGACAAGAGACAATAGTCAGACACAAGTCACTGGAAATAAAAATAGCATTATTTTACCTGCTTGGCTGTGCAGCCAGTACCACGTCGATGGTGTCCACTCCGACCCCCATTATGTTGACAATGGCTTGACCAGCCTCAGTGTTGGCCAAACTGTAGATGCACAAAGATTGGAGAGTAGGAGTGCTGAAGGAAGAGAGAACCATAAACAAATCATTTTCAGAAAACATTATCCTTTATGTTTAGAACATTCGAAGGTAAATTGCTTAATTTACCTCCCCTGACTCTCTCCTTCAGGGCTCAGGTTGAGAATGGCATGGATAAGTTCCAATATCAGACAGCCTGCAACGGTTTGTTTTTTAGATTTTCAATATACATAGATCGTTCTAAAAATATTCAAATAACTCACCAATTCTCTCACGCACCCCGTAGTTGTTATAACGCCACTTATGATATGTTGGAAGCATTTCCTTCAACACCAGGAGCACACAGGGTACCAGACCATTGTTCTGTGTGCTTCCAAGCTGACCCTAAAAGACAGTGTGGATGAATAAAGCCACCAACAGTGCGCATACACATTATATAAAACGATTGAAAGAAACCTTAACCAGAGTTGTAATAAGTCGGAGAAAGGCAATAGTCACAGGATATTCCCCTCTTTGCTGCTCAATTTGAACCAATAGATTGCCATAGTTGCCCGCTTTCATGCCCTCAGCACTGTAAAGGCCCAGTTTGTCAGTTTATTGTGTTTGATGCATTTACAGATGAGCAATTGACCAGTGATGAATGTTTAGCTTTTTACCTTATGCATTGAGCCAAAGACGTTAGTGCATTAGAGGCAAATGGTAAAAAGCCTGTGTGCTGTAGACCTGACCACACCTAAAAACAACATTACAATAAAGTAAAAAGGACAAATATCATAATAGAATTCATTTTAAATTACCTTTCCCGGCAACCTCGCAGCCAAAACAGACAAGCAGTTTACACAAGAAGCGATTACATCTACTGGAGGACTCATGACCGATGTCAATCTACAATGAACAGAAGGGAAATTATATAATCATGATGTGATGGTACTTATTTTAGGTTGCATGTTTACCTCTGTAAAAGCATGTAGATGCGGGAAGTGAGTGGAAGAAGACAGTCCGACACAGACCAGTCTGTGCTAATGATTTTATGGACCAGATCCAAGATCGGCTTCACACGAGCACAGTGTGAAAGAACATCTAGAATAAAATAATAAATAATAATAAAAACGTATTAAACGTTTACTGATCTCACACATACAAAACACCATACCTGCAGTGGAAACCACATGGAGCAACATCTCCACCTCGCACGTGAACAGAGTCCAGGCACTGTAGGAATAATCCCAGCGCACCACAAAGTCCTGCTCAGGCCCAATCAGGACCTGGCCCCGCACACCTTGAGGCAGCCACAGGTTTGTCTGTCCAGAGCCTGATGACACACACATTCATTATTAGAGCAAATATATTTAACATGACAACATTAAATCACTTGGGGGGCATCCAGAATAATACAAACCAAGAGGATAGAGGAGTTTAGGGGTCCTTCTTCTCCACAGCGTTTCATCATCCTGGGAGATTATGTCATTGGGTTTATGCTTGTGAATTTCTGTGTAGAATGACATTTTATCTAAAAAGTTGTAAACCTGCAGAAGAAAATGAAACATAGTAGTAAGAAGTAAATAATAAAATAACTATATTAGTTGTTGTTGTTATTCAGACCATAGAGCGGACTGAGGAGAGAAAACATGATGACTGACACAATGGATGGAGTGAAAGTAAATAAACAAACCTTTTTGACTGTAGTCTTGTTGGAAAGAAGAGCAGTCAGTAATTGCAACAAAGGTGCAATTTTGTAAGGAAACATCCCAACTGCACTGTCCAAAATCATCCCCAATCCCATGTTGGGCTTCTGAGAAAGAAGTGTTATATTGAAGAAATCTCATTTTTCTCAGTTTTTAGGCGTCAAAATGAACCAATCAATAAAAATATCCTGGATTCCAAATCTTGGATTTGGAGGCATGATTATAATTAATGTACCCAGGTTTGAGAGTGTGGTTAGGCGATATGCCCATCTTTTAAAACCAAAAATTAATATAAAATATATCGGCTACCAACTACAAACTGTTGGGTATATGAATAATCATTATTTGTAGCAGAAGGTTGCTGATTTCATTTGGTAGACAAGTGTTCAACTCTCACCATTTCCCAAAAGATCTCCGCCAGACTGGGAGCAGAAAGGACCTCACAGGCAGCATCAATTAGGTGAGAACCCGTTGTACCTCTCTCGGTCTGCGAAAAGAGTTTTAGGGTTGAAATAATATAATGGCAATAAATTACATTCTTCTGGTATAAAATAATGCAGGCATCTGCTGTACCTGAAGGCTGTCCTCTTCAAAAGAAGTGACAACAAACGACAGGAGGCCGTAGATGCACATTTTAGCTGTGCTTGCTGTGCACTGGAACACAAATATGTATATTGACCAGCTCTGTTACTTAATGTTTTGGCTTTGACAATTGAACAATAATTTCATAACAGTGTATGTTGTCTCACGTTGTTTCCTGATGCTCCAAGACTTTTAAGCATAGTAGACAGGTATTCAAAAACTCCCAGCTGCAGTGCAGTGTTGCCAATTCTTCTGACTACAGGACTGGTCTCCTCAGGCCTCAGCGTGTGTCTCAATAGGACCCAGGCCAGCAGAACAGGGCCATGATGGTGAATGTCTCCAAATGTAACAAGCAGCTGGTCCATCACCTTAAATGAAAAAATTAACACAATGATTCCAAGGTCTCTTATAATCTATATCATTTCAGAACTTTATCAAAAGTATATAGTGACCTTAACTACGTCAGCGGCACTTGAAAACTGATGTTGTTGTATACGATCCTCCAGAGCACACTTGTGAAGAAAGTCTATGTCCATTCCCTCAACCAAGATAAGAGAGCTTAGGTAGCTACAACACAAACAATACATGTTTTAGTCTCATTCTCATTTAAAAAGTAAAATAAAATAAATGCAATCTCTATTTGCTAGAAATCTCCTTACCCAATACGTTCGACCAGCGTATCCATACTTTTGTCCACCAAATGCCGGTTGGTCTGGCGCAATCCAAAGCCTTGTTCTTTAAACATTCTTGTGAAGCTCAAGAGATCTGATGGAGTCATCTCAAAATAGGCATAATAGAGAAAGAGTATCTCCAGAAGCAAAGATTGCTCTCTTAAGCATTGGAAAAACCATCGTGAAACCTGACGTTCGGTCTAAAAGTACAAAATGTAAATGAAAAATTTTTAAGGCTTCTCTGTAACTAAATGAAAGAAACAACTTACCATAAGAGGTCCATGTGTTTCCCATGTTGGGGCTTCTGCATTAAAGAGATCTTTGAACTGTGTTTGATAGTTGTTCACTAGGTCTTTTTCAAGTTTAGTGACACAGTTGCTGTACTCCACCTGTGCGGACACACTCATTAACAACATAGTGTACCAATTATAACTAATTCTAATCACTATAAAGTGCTTCTTACCCTGTAGGGATGTCGCTCATCCTGAAAGTACGTCAACAAGAGAAGGATGCATCGAAGCAGACACATGCGCTCCTCATAGTAATAGTCTGTTATCTGTAAAAATGAAAAAGCAGACAGTCACAACCCGAGTCAAATGATGGCCTCCCAAATGTAAGCGCAGATAACAACCTTTAGTAGCAGAGCCTGACTTTGTCTCTCATCTTTAAGTACGACCTGTGCAGAAGACGTTCATCACACTTGTTTGATTTTGTAATAAACACATGGAAAAAACTAAAGATTCTACCAGCCTATAATTTTACATATCCTCAAATATTTAAAATCCAAAACACCTTCAGCGAATCTCGTGTCCCTCTATAGTCCTCTTGCAAGTAGCACTGTAAAAGTTGGACACTTTGCTGCTCATCAAGACCCTGTTAAAAAAGTTAGTTCACAGCTTTGATTTTCATCTCGCAGAAGAGCAAAGATTAAACCCTCACCATCAGTTTGCTGATTCTGAGGCCAAAATCCTTTAAAGCTTGTGCAACATTTTTGTTTTCCTTCAGCTTTTGAGCAGATGCAGGGCTAGATTTGAAACAAGAATATTATTTTTTCTTGTGTAATAATGGTAGATGTTTATAATTTTAAGGGTGTGACTAAACCTGGGCGACTTGTAGTAACTGAGACCTTGGTGTAATCTGTCCCAGTGTTTGTCGAGCTCCTCTTCTATCTGAGCCTGTGGGGTAAAAGCCATGTATTGAAATTAAACTGAATCATTTAGTTTCATTTAATAAAATAATTACTATATAACTAAGTTATAATATGGGTACAAACACATACCGACTCACGTAAAGCAGATCTTCCAAGCAATATAGTCCACAACTCTCTACTGCTCCTGATAAATAGACAATGAACAACTGTTAGATGGCTTGCTTGACTCAAGAAAATGTTTTGTTGTCACTACAAACGATGTGTTTAAAAATACAGAGTGACTCTGCTACAATAACAATAGCATAAAGCTATTTCAATTGGGAAGATACCAGCAAATTCAAATGTCGTGTTTGCTTGTAGTCCCAGCGTTGAACGCATACAATGTCTATAAAGTATTAATATTTGTTTAAGTATTATAACATAATTGTTGCATTCAACGCTGTAGTTTATTAGTAGTTAAAACACGTTCAGTTAGTTCACATTTGTTGTCATGAGGTGAGCACACTTCAATCGGAAACCGTTTGAATAGTAAATGCTAAGCTATATTAGCATAGTAACACCGACACTGAGAAAACAAACAGATGTGATACTTTGCACAGCATAGACTGTACGAACAATCAACGTAAAAGCAAAAAACATAAACGAATTGAAGACTTCTAAGAAGAATACGGCAATAATTAAAAGTTTAAGGCTAATTTCGTACCTGACGATCACCCCTGAATCCGCCATTTTCCTCCGGATTTCTGATTGGCTGTTGGGAAGAAACGTCATAGATTTTGTCTTTTTCGTTGCTTCTTCACAATTATGGTTTCGCTTCACTGCTGCCCTCGTGTGTTCATCATGTGTACAGGTGATTTGTACGGCACCATTTGCTTTATTCAAGTTAAAATAATAAATATGATCGTTATAAAAACATTTTTAAAAGATTTACAAAAACATTAAAAAGTTAAATACAACGACGACATAAAATAAACAGAAGTACTGCTCTTTTTATATAGTTGCACTTATACAAATATTTCATGTGACACTGTCACTAAAGTGTTTTTTCAGTTATACTGCATCATCATGAACAGACGTTGTTGTTGTTGTTCATCTTCATCCTCTTTGTTGTTCATCTTCATCCTGTAGACTTCATCCTCTAGACTTCATTCTTTAGACCCCAGACTTTATTCTTTAGACTTTATTCGCTTTATGCGCTCTCCGCCACCGGACCCTGCAGCAGAGCTAAGCAGTTGGGCTTTACTGTGAAAGAGGCTCAAACAGACGAGTCTGAACGCCAGAGAGAAAGCGAGAAAGCGAGCAAGAGAGAGAGAGAGAAAAAGAAAGAGAGGGAAGGGCCTCTTGTTGTAGGTCTTGGACTTTCGACTTTATTCTTTCGACTTTATTCTTTCGACTTTATTCTTTCAACTTTATTCTTTCAACTTTATTCTTTAAGACTTTATTCTTTAGACTTCATTCTTTAGGCTCTTCCTCCCGCTTTCTCTCTCCTTCTTTCCCTCTCGCCTCTCTCTACTTTAGAATAAAGTCTAAAGGATGAAGTCTGAAGAATTAAGTCTAAAGAATAAAGTCTAAAGAATAAAGTCGAAAGAATAAAGTCTAAAGAATGGCAGTAATGTAACACTATGGATACCAACTGTCATAAAACACAAAAGAAGAAAAAAGAAGACTTTATTCTTTCGACTAATTCTTTCGACTTTATTCTTTCGACTTGTTATTTTTTCTTTCACTAGGGTGCTTTCATCTCAACCCTTGAGAGATAAGCGAGATAAGTACAATTGTTATGATAGTCACATCCTCTAGAGTTTGTGCCACTTTCTCACACTGTTAATCACACGTTGTCACATTTGTGCGTCGGTTTGTGCGGTGGCCTTGCAGACATTAGTTTCTGAGTTTCTGAGTACTAGTTTTTGTGTCAAGATCTGCTCTGTCCTTCTTGAATTATGCTGCTTTTCCAACGAGAATAAAAGCACAAATAAATGGAATAAGATATACTGCGTACCTCCACAGAAGGAAAATGTAGGCCAATTTTTAAATAAAATCTTGAATGTAAGAAAATAAATTTAAAAATCCTTGCTTGTTTTATTTATATTCATATTATTCTAGAAACACAATTGCGTCAACAAAACACAACTAAAATGATAGGCAACCATAGCTCACAGAATGTGGTTCGAACCACTGTGGATGTGGTAATACTAAAACATAACACTAGATGTCACTCTGGAGAAGTGTTTCGAACTGTTTTTGGTTAAAACGCTTTACTGTTTCATGAGGCTTCACTTTGCCCATCACTAGTCAAGAAACTCCATACAAAGGTAGACTATTTGTATTGAATAACGGAACTAAAACATAAGGAGATCCTCATTCTAAAACGGCTTAGCAGAATTTCACTGTAGCAAGCAGCATATTGTCATTTACATGGTTTTATTTCTGCTTCACATACAACTCTGAGTAGTAAACACTGTCTGTGCACTAACGACGAGAAAACGTAAAGTTGATTTGAAAATGTCCCCTTTAAGAAAGCGCTTAACCACGTGACCGCGCTATCAAATATGGCCTCCTCCTTCTGGTTGCGAGGAAACATTCATGGAGAAAAGCGACAGCCGAGGACAAAAAAAAAAAAGACTCATCTGTGTTCAGAAAACACACGTGTGCATCTTACGTTTGAAATACTAAGCGGTATGTATGTTTGTGTTTGTCTACACGCTGCACTGCTCCTTCTCTTAGCAGACATCTGCACGAGCTTGACGCCTTCCCAGTGACACTAGTATGTAGGCTGTGTATTCATTATTTTACTGCATATCCACCCACGCCATAGGAATTTACACTCTTGTGCTAAATTAGTCTTTGAAAATCACCTAAATCCTCACTGCAACAAAAGCCTGGCAGCCCCCTTCACTTAATGTGTAAATATATAATTGAAATGCTAAGACCATTTACTGGTTGTAGCTCCTGTTCTGTTTGGTGATAAGTTTAAAGAAAATGGTTGAGTATGTTTTGACTGGTGCTGACCTTTTGTGAGAAGTTGTGAACTATTAATTGATAGGATTTATTAGTGTTTGAAAAATAACTGCTGTTTTTTTATTTTTTGCAGGGGCTTAAACCACAAACTAGAGTGTCTGCTAGATGATGAATGGTCCCATTCAGAGGAAGTGACAGCGGTTCATCACATCATCACCATCTGCTCAGATCCATCCCCTGAAGCTTCATCGCTCCAGTCCTGCAGTAATGGAGATCAACCCAGCAATCGTGGAGTCCTCTGTGGTACTGGCGGTGGTGCTGTGTGTCCACCTGGTGGTCTGGAACCAGCACTCCTGGTGCAGTATCGCCCTCTTCATTCAAGCGTTCTACGTTCAACACAAATGGGACCGTCTGCTCAAATCAGGAGGCGCTGTATTTCAGTTTCGGCCTTCTGCAAACAGTGGCATTGTCCCAGCCTCTATGGTCCTGCCCCTACTAGGACTAGCATTAAAGGAAAAATGCTCTGCTTCAGGAAACGTTTACTTTGAGCGCTTCTCCATGGTCATCACAATAACAGGCATGATGCTGGCTCTGTTTCTCTCTCTGATTGCTCTTGGCATCACCAGACCTCTGCCCACAAATACGTGTGTCATCGCAGGTATAGCTGCCAGTGCCATTGTCTATACAACAAAGCAGACACTCACCGTCTCTGAGGTCATTGAGGTTTTAGAGGTGCTATTAATATTTGTGTACCTCAGCCTGATTGTGCTTTATCTACTACCGCGCTGCTTCACACCTGGAGAAGCCCTTCTCATTGTTGGAGGAATCAGTTTCATTGTTAACCAGCTCATTAAACGCTCTCTGAATCTGGCTGAGGTCAAAGGTGACCCAGTTAACTATTTACTGCCAGTGGTAGTCTTGGGCTCTTTGTTACTGGGAATGATCTTTGCGTTGCTCTTCTGCTTCATGGAGTCAGAAACGTGGGTTTCATCTCTCTTTTTCCACATAATGACTGCCGTCTTGGGGCTTGGAATCCTCCTGCCGTGGCTGGCATTGTTTATCGGACGCCATCCCATTATGTGGCTAATAGACTTTCTCACATTAAATGACAAGAGGCTGTGTCTTCTGGGGTATTGGGTTTTGCTAGCAGTCGGGGCCACCTGTGTTGTTCTACAACAAAATTATCATCGACAATCAGGCTCCAAAAAGCATCAAGCATCAACAGTAGTCAGAAAGTACTTTCACCTGATTGTAGTGGCCACATATGTTCCTGGGCTGATCTACGACCGACAGTTGCTTCATGTGGCATCTGTCTGTTGCCTTGCAGTGTTTTTGTTCTTGGAATATGTGCGTTATTTCCGGATACAACCACTTGGCCAGCTTCTACGGCAGTTGCTTACATTATTCCTGGATGAGAGGGACTCTGGGCCTCTCATCCTCACACACATCTATCTGCTCGTGGGAATGTCTCTGCCTGTGTGGCTGTTCCCAGGGCCCTGTGCTCCTAAAGGTGTACTCTCTGGTGCAGGGGGCCTGGTGCCTTATGCTGGTGTGCTGGCTGTTGGAATTGGAGACACCATGGCTTCTGTGTTTGGCAGCACAATGGGTGAGATCCGATGGCCAGGAACAAAGAAAACCATGGAGGGGACTGCAACATCAGTGTTTGCACAGATAATTGCAGTGGCATTGTTTCTGATCTTTGATGGGAATATCAACCTGAACTCGACCTACTCATGGATTGTTGGTTCCATCACTCTGGTGGCTATGCTAGAGGATACACCTCACATACACCTCACAAATCTAGAGGCATACACCTCTGCAAATCGACAACCTCCTCCTGCCGCTGTACCTCTTCATCCTGCTGTTGCTTTAAGCGACAAGTAATTACAAAAAAAATCACAAATGACATGAAACCAATGAATACAACTCATTTGTCAAAGCAATGCGTTGTGATAAAATATTCCTAGTTACTTGGCAGTGCATGGAGACAAAGAATTCAAATTATGGACCACAATGATTTGATTTAGTTCTCTGGCTGGCTGTAAAGGACATCTTTTGTAAACTGGCAAACTAAATGGTACTACCTTAACCCTTTAAGTGAGGATACTACCCTTTCAAGAACAGACTTAAATGTAAAAAAGAAAAAGGTTTGCCTATTCTGTGGAGGTGTGATGATGAAAGAAAATTAATTGAAATGGGTTTGCCTTAATATTTGTATTATTTAACACAACAGTATGAATACATGCCCAGGAGCCTATTTGATTCACTTCAGAAGGGCTTCTTTGCATAATTAATTATTTAACTTATTACTTAATTATTGTGTGCATGAAAATAAATCTGTTCTAGAGAAGAATTCTATTTTCTGTGACTTTGTAGAACCAAGTCCAATGAATAATTAAACGTGCAGAGTCCTTACAATTTTTTGTGTGAATAGGCATAAAAAAAGTTCATTTTCAGATGTTTTTTGTACCCAGATCAAGTATCAGAAACATAGTCATTATACAGTGGGGCCAATAAGTATTGTGCAACTTAAAAATGTGCAAGTTCACCCATTCAAAAAGATAATAGAGGTTTGTAATTTTCATCATCGGTACATATCAAGCGTGAGAGACAGAATGTAAAAACAACAAATCCAGGAAATCACATTGCATGATTTTTAAACAATGTATTTGTGACTGAAACATGGGGGCCAATAAGTATTGGGCAGCCAGCAAAAGTTACTTTTAATACTTTGTATATATGTAGCCTCGGTTGGCAATGACAGAGGTCAAACGTTTCCTGTAGTTCTTGACCAGGTCTACACACACTTTAGTTGGTATTTTGCCCACTCCTCTGCACAGATCTTCTCTAGAGCTGTGATGTTTGAGGGCTGTCGCTTGGCAACACGGAGTTTCAACTCCGTCCACAGGTTTTCTATTGGGTTGAGGTCTGGAGACTGTCTAGGCCACTCCAGAACCTTGATATGCGTTTTACAGAGCCAATGTCACAATACATTCATCTTGTCATTGACACGACCAGTCTTCCTGTCCCTTTTGCAGAAAAGCATCCCAAAGCATGATGTTTCCACCCCCATTCTTCATAGTACATATAGGTGTTCTTGGGATGCAAACTCAGCATTCTTCTTCCTCAAACACGGCGAGTGGTGTTTAAACCAAACAGCTCAATTTTGGACTCATCTGACCACAGTCACATTCTGCAAATCCTCCTCTGGATCGTCCAGATGGTCTTAAGCAAAATTTCAGACGGGCCTTTACATGATTTTTGTGTAGTCGGAACCTTTCGGGCAATGCAGGACTTCACCTCATGACGACGTAGTTTGTTACTTATAGTCATCTTTTGTGACGGTGTCCCAGCTGTCTTCAAATCAGACCGGTTCCCGTCCGTGTAGTTCTGGGCTGATTCCTCACTGTTCTCAGGATCATTTGAACCCCACGAGGTGAGATCTTGCATGGAGCCCCACTCCGAGGCAGATTGTCAGTGATGTCATACTTCTTCCATTTTCTAATAATGTTTTCCAACTGTTGATCTTTTCTCAAAGTTGTTTACCAATTGCAGTTGACTCATCCCAGCTTTGTGCAGTTGTACAATTTATCTCTGGTGTCTTTGAGAAGCTCTGGTCTTGGTTATGGTGAAGACTGGAGTCTGACAGTTTGAAGGTGTCGTGCGGGGGTCTCTCATGCATCGAATCAGTTCAAAACAGGAGCCATTCATACTGTGAACGAGTGGAGGCCGGAATAACTTCTTAAAGAGCAAGTGACTGGTCTGTGAGGGACAGAAGAGTTGTTTGTTTTCTAGCTGCCCAATGCTTATTGGCCACCCATTTTCACAAATAAATTGTTTAAAAAGCATGCAATGTAATTTCCTGGATTATCTTTTTTTTTTTTTGCATTCTGTCTCTCATGCTTGATGTGTACCGATGATGAAAATTACAAACCTCAGGTGGGTGAACTTGCACATTTTTAAGTTGCACAATACTTATTGGCCCCACAGTATCTGCATGCTCTGACTGCTTTACTATTCCATTTTTAATCTTTACTGTGAAAACAAAAATAATGTTGTATCTCTCCTTTCATTATATAGTCACTCAATTTATTTATAAATATTCAACTATGTTGATGTTTTCCATGTATATTTCCAATGCTACATGTTAGTTAAAATACATGCTATTTTACTATAGTCTTTCAATAAACTGTTCTGTAAGAAACGATGATATTGGATATCAGTGATATCTGCTGCCCCAAAAGGTGTTTGAAGAAATGGACAGTTAAACTGAATAAAAAAGTTTGAATTGATTAACACATGTTTATGTGGTTCAACATTTATTTTGTATAAAGTGGCGGGAAGGGGAGTTCCTCAGTGGGTTGCAACCTGTAAGGCAAGAAATTTAAATAAAATGATCTTAATTTCTCCTTGTAAATACAAGCCAAACTCGCCAGTTTTCAGGGCTCCACTTGGTGTCCTGGGACTCCATCATATGGAAAGTGTAGACGTGACGGGAACTTTCTGATCTGTTTTCATGGCTACGATGAACTACTTCACCATGGATAAGGACCACACCACCTGCACCAAGTTATTAGAGTTCATAAAAGTCTGGTTAATGTTTGTCAGTGTTACAGTTAATGCCCAGGTATGAGAAAGGTCATGAAAAGGTCAATAAGGTTCCAAATGTACCTTTTTTAACCGGTGCAGGGACAAACTTATCGTCTTCATAAGTCTGTTCATGACCAATGAAGTTGGTCAGTGGATACGTGCCCTTTGGACTACGCACCATACGCCGGGTTATGCCATCTGCATGCACATTTAATTTGACAATAAAATAATATTAAATATTACAAAGTTGTACTCACTCTTTTGTGATCCTGGGATAAACCAAAGGCAGCCGTTTTTGACAGTAGCATCTTCTAAAGCGATCCACACACCCAGGACTCTGCCCAGGGGCTCAGTGTGCAAAAATGTGGCATCTTGATGAGGTGTCACTGAAGAGGAGATGCACAATATAATACAATTCAATCATGTAAAATCTAATCAGGAGGTAATATCTTCCCCACCTTCTCCTCCAATCCCTGGTTGCTACAAAATAAATGAAAATAAAAAGCACAATCCATTGTAACAACTATGTTGAAGTTATGCATAAATGATAAACCTACCTTAAAGATGTACATGCTTTGTAAAATAACAGGCTTTGTTAGATCTAGCTTCTTTGCTACACCCTTGGACAAGAACATTCAAGACCAGTTTATTGCAATAATGTGAAACAACCCATAGAAAAGGCACTGGACACATTTACAGATTTGTTTCTAAACGGTTAAGAATGATGTTCCCATAGCCAAACTAAAAGTTTAGTGCTGCTGCAGTTTTGGTGGAGTCAATGTCATTTTCTTTGGCTTTCATTACGTATTGTGTCCACCTCATGCGTGGATGAAGTGGATTTCTCAGTTTGCTACCAAAATCTGTATCAACAGCTTTTTTGGAAATGCAAATTTTTTAGGAAAAATAGTTAAGTGTCCAGTGCCATTTGCAGTGGCTGTGTTAATTTAAATTCAAGGGTCAACTCACCTGAATTTTGGGTGAATGTGTAACTTTTTTAAACAAAGGCTCGTAGGCATGGAGGGCTTAAAAAAATGTAAAATGAATTATTGGTGTAGGCTACAAAATTAGAAATGGGACAAATATGTTTTTGTTCCTCACCATGTCCTACTTTATTGAGTGACTTCTGTCTGGGGACAATGAACTCTCCTGCAAGAGAAGACAAAAATGTCTGCAATTATATTTAACAATGAAATATTACAGTTTCGATAGACCTACCCTTGTCGTCAAAAACTCCCTTTTCAAAGAAAAATCGAATCTTATCTCCACTTGTGATAAAATAATCTGCATTTCCCTGTGGGTTGTAAAGGTAATTGGTCATCTCTACAGAAAATGGGTTAAAAGTAGGTTAGTCAGACAGTGTTGACATAAGGGTTTTAATTTATCCAAAAGGTCACTGAAAGTCAAAGAAAACACGAGCAAAAGTCCTACAGGTCAAAGGACATTTACCTGCATCTTTAAAATGAAGCATGCAAAAGAAGACTTCTGCGTGAATTACATAGAGTAAATCATCTCATTTGAAAACGTACGCACCATGTTACCTGTGTTTTGAGTTGTTCGTCGTGATAGGTGGAGAATGTGGTGCGACAGTGCTCTGGGACGTGCATCTGCTCCACAATCTCATTCATCCTTAGTTTGAGTTCATCACACTCTCGTGGAGTGAGCAGCGCGTCCAAGACCACGTACCCATCCTCCACGTACTGAACACAAACAACATCACACTGCACACTGAGCCTGCTATGCAAGACAACAAGCTTCACAGGCTATCATAGTGTTTGTGCAGCCGAATTGCATTTAAAGATAATTAAAGTAGGATATAACGCGACTGATCACGCAGAAAATGAGTTTGGTTCAAAATGCTACCTACCGTCTGCATGTCACGATCAGTCATAAAATCCATCTTTTCTGCAAGGGCTTTCGCTTAAAAGTAAGAGAGTTTACAGGAAACTTCTCCTGGACCTGGATTGCACCTGGATTGGACCTGGATTGGACCCGGATTGGACCTGGACTGGCCCAAACGCACGTCGTTTCCGATCATGTGATGGCCCGGTGGTGAACCGAGTGAACTAATCGGATTTTGGACTGTTTTTCCCATGTGTGCAGTGGCGCATTTAAACCGCTAGATGTCATGTGTCAGGCCCAGTGTTCGGGAAGTTACTACTAAAAGTAATTAGTTACATAATACTAGTTACTTAAACTAGTATTAAACTGGTAAGACATCACTTCCTCCAAAAGAAAAAGTAAAAAAAAAAAAAGATACATTAATTGACTTTTTTTTTTAAGTAATTTGGCTAGGATGACTTTGGTTTGAGTTGTTCTGTTAGTTTTTTTTTAAGTTTTAGTGCTAGGAAGTGTAGGGACACGTTGGTCACCTGGCCCTCCAAGGAATATATATATATATATATATATATATATATATATATATATATATATATATATATATATATATATATATATATATATATATATATATATATATATATATATATATGTGTATATATATATATATATATATATATATATAATATATATATATATGTATATATATATATATATATATATATATTATGATTATATATATATGTATATATATATATATGTATATATAATTATATATATCATGTTATATATGTATATATATATATATATGCTATAAGATATATATAGTATTTATCAATAGATATTTGCCGGTGGACGTAGCCTCTGCCTGAGGGGAGTGGTTCAAATAGACCATGTCCAGGGTGAGAAGGGTCAGCTGTGATCCAAACTGCTCGTCGTCCCAGAGCCCTGGAGACGTACAGGTCCTGCAGAGATGGAAGTTTGCAAGCCGATCATCCCAGCAGCTGAGAAGCATGCGTGCTGATAGTCTCTAGTCTCTTTTTGTCCCTGGCTGTGGCTCCAGCGTACCACACGGTGATGGAGGAGGTGAGGATGGACTCAATGATGGCCGTGTAAAACTGCACCATCATCTGCGCTGGCAGCTTGGCTTTCCTCAGCTGCCGCAGAAAGTACATCTCTGCTGGGGCCTTCTTGATGAGGGAGCTGCTTGACTGTGGGCTCCCCCTTGAGGTCCTGGTTGATGGTGGTGCCAGGAAGCGGAAGGAAGTGAAGCGCGTGTGGTGATGTGGGAGTTCTGTCATGACGATGGGGGGCTGGAGGGCTGTGGCTTTCCTGAAGTCCACGATCATCTCCACTGTCTTCTGGGCGTTGAACTCCAGATTGTTACCACTGCACCTGGACACCAGGCCGGCAGCCACCTCCCTCTGTAGACAGACTCATCCCCCGTCCGAGATGAGCCCGATGAGTAAGGGTGGTGTCGTCTGCAAACTTGATGAGTTTTACGGAGTCGTGGCTGGAGGTGCAGCAGTTTGTACAGGAGAAGAGCAGAGGAGAAAGTACACAGCCCTGTGGAGCTCCTGTGCTGATAGTCCGAGTGTCTGAGACATTCTTCCCCAGCCGCAGTGCCAGGTTGATTGTGGTCGTCTACAGACCTGTTTGGCTCTGTAGGCGAACTGCAGGGGGTCCAGCAGGGAGGAGGTAAAAGGACTTGAGGTGGGGCAAGACCAGGCGTTTCAAATACTTCATGACCTACAGACGTCAGTGCCACTGAAGCCTGTAGTCATTAAGTCCAGTGATCCGGGCTTCTTGGGGACAGGAGACAATGATGGCAGACTTGAAGCAGGCTGGGACATGGCATGACCCCAGGGAGGTGTTAAAAATGTCTGTGAAGACGGGGGTTAACTCTCCTGCGCAATGTCTTAATGTAGCGGGCGAGAAGCCGTCTGGTCCAGCAGCTTTTCGGGGGTTGGATTTCCGAAATAGCCTGTGAACATCCTGTTCCTGAACTGAGAGGGTGGTGGGGAGGTGGGGGGACCAGGTTTGGGTTGGCGGAGGTGGCCACCGTGGGGGAGGGGGTGGTCACATCAAACCTGGAGTATGTATATATAAATATGTGTATGTATATATATATATATATATATATACACATATGTGATAAACATGATAAACATGCTGTGTACAGGGCTGCCTCTTGAATGGCCTGTCTTGATAAATGCCAAACTGTGGAACATTCTGGGCCATCATCTCCATGGGCCAAGCGGGTTCTTGAGCCTGCAGCAGAAAAGTTACACAGTGCACCTTTATGAGGCGGGGGAATGCCAAATGAATATACGGTTCCATTGAGCTAAATAAACATTACAAAATTATAACTTTTTATATTACCATCTTTATTGATTGCTTTCCATTTTTAAGTGCACAGATTAGTTAATCAAATAGAAACGTTTTTTTGAGCAACAAAGGCCTTTTTGCCAACAGCCTGATTCGATTTAGAGCGCAGGTCAGACGGACCTAAACTGTCCACGTTACAAAAACATTGAGGTCAAATAATCAGCACTCATCATGAAAAGTTAAACCAGAGAAACCAATGACTCAAACATTAAAACAATACAAACTGCTCTGTCAAATGTGAATAGTACGTCACATTAAAATGTACAGATTATTTAAAGATTGTCAGAAATCTACGCAAATCCGGCATGCCTCCGCAAAAAGTATTAACAAAGTGGTACAAAATAAACAATCAAAGCAAGTACAATATCTTAGATTATGAATAAACACGTAACCATCATCATGTAACCAACTTGTTCCATAATCAACTGTTGAATTCGCTGACACGACGTTCCCAGGACAAGGCAAAAGGTTGAAAAGGCTGAAAGTTTCGCAAATCTGGCAAATAGGGAAATGAGTAAGGAACAAAAAGCCTTCGATGTGCAGAAAAGGCTCACTTTAAAACAGAAAACAATTCGTTGCTTCAAAATGACTTTTGTAAAACATTTTATTGACTTTGATCAGCTTTTCTGTCCCCATCTCATAGAACATATGCTTCTTGAAGAATAAACCTTAAACAATAATGCACCACAAGTATAAAAGATATATAAAGTTAAAAGTGACCATATCAAATAAAATAAAATAAAGCTGGTCATAACAAAAGCACCGACGTTACATTTTGGTAATACATTATACCAGCAAGGCAATTAAATAAGGTGATTTTCAACATATAAATCTAAAATAAGGCTAACAAGTAGTGCTTGTCATGGTTAGAGTTAACTCATTTAGTCTATGTTAGTTACACCATTCACAAGCAGATACAGCATGCTGATGAATGTATCTGAAATCACTTTGGCCTAATAGTAGTGAAGAAAAAAACTGTTTAAATATCTCATAATCATATTGTGCAAGCTTACTTCATTCATGTTAAGACAATAAAAAAATGTGCACCATGTGTGGAGTCGATCATATATTATTTACCCTGTTCAAAAGGTATACCTCATTATACGACTCTGTACACTACAGTAAAGCAAGTACTGCCATATACTGGATAAAGGTCATTTCTGAATTACAGGCATAGATACTATACAAAAAGGCAATAAAAACGGATAAAAACATTAGGTGAAGAACCCCACCCAGTCTTTGTGAATCTTCTTTCACATGCTGAAACATGATGACTGTGGATGAAAACCATGCCATTAAATGTGTGCTTCAACAGATACAATCTTTGATAAGACTCACAGATAGCTCAGTTAAGTTGAATTGATGCATACTTAAACAGTTATAGCACACTATTTTTACCATGCAAAATGGATTATCTAATGTTCTTGATGAGTTGAACTAGAGAACTGTCAACTGAAGAACTGCTGCTCCCATTCACGTCCAACACAGGCCCATTGAAAGTTGAAATGTCAGATTAAGGCATAGGCTGTTGATTCATCTTGAAGGCAGTAAGAAAGAAACCCAGACATGGTTCTCATGGATGAATACATGGCTGCAAAGTATTGCTAAAATACTGATTCAATTAGTGCATGATTAATAGTTAACTCAACATTGTTTGTCTTTTCATTTCAGATGTCAGAAAGCTGTAAAAAGCATCAATATAAATTCACCGTGGTGAATATTTAAATGATTAAAAAGATTTTGATATAGAGGCAGAACTAATAAAAATAGCCAGGCATCTTTTCTAAGGTCAGTGGCTGATGTTCACTTCTTTAGGATAGTCAGCCTTGCTAGTTTTTCCCCAATTAAGCTTTAGATAAGTATTCAAACTTGCTCCTTATCAGCCCTCCAAAGCTGCTCTTTCACATCTGATGGCAAAGTGTTGAAGAGATCTTCCTCCACAACCAGGCCACTTCTCTTTAGAAGGCGACACTCTCCGAGCTCCACAGGCAGGCACTCCAGTCGGTTCCCTCTGAGCTCCAGCTGAGTTAAACCAGTGAGCTCTCCAAACCGCGACGGAAGAGTCTGCAGGCAGTTGTTTCCAAGATTCAAAGTGCGCAGCTTCTTGCACTGGAATAACTCAGGAGGCAACGTCTCGATCTGAAATAATGCCCAGAATAATAAGATGATATTTAATGCAATTGCCATCACAACAATATCATGAACGTATGCGTTTCCATGATCAATGAACTACACATCTATCAAAAGAATATTTAAAAGGTGATGAAACTCACCCTATTTGCAGTTACAGCAAAGTACTGCAGGTTTTGGAGAAAGCCAGCATCTGCTGGGATGCACGTCAGGTTATTGTGACTCAAATCTAGGAATCGAAGCTTGCGGCAGAAAAACAGCTGATTGGGGATTTTCTCAATCTTGTTCCTATTGAGATAGAGCCTTTCCAAGTTGGTGAGTGTGCCGATCTGAATGGGGATGTATGCAATCTGGTTGTACCACAGTTTGAGGCACACAAGACGGTGCAAGTGCTGAAAGCTGATGATCTCCTCAATGGTCTTCAGATTATTGTCCTTCAGGTCAATCTCCTGCAGGTTGTGCAAACTAAAAATGGAGTGTGGGATGCGTTCAAGGTCACAACGAACTAGTTCAAGCTCTGAAAGGTTGACCATTTTCTTCAGACTGTTGAGAACCATGAGCTTCGTTCCTTCATTGTTAATAGAGAGCTTCTGAAGATGTACACCAACATCAGTCACAACCTGAGGGAGTTTTGTCAGATTGCTCTTCAAACGCAGCACCTTAAGCCGTTTAAGTTCACGGAGACCATCAATGACAATAAAGCGATTGTTGTCAGCGCTGAGGTTACCAGTTAGGTGCAGCTCGCAGAGGTTCTTTAAACTGTAAATCCATAATGGGATCTCCTTAATGTCAGTAAACTTTATGTGAAGAGACTTAAGGTTCTCCCTCAGAAAAGCCAGCGCCGGGGCCTCAATTTTAGCTGGTGTATGATACAGCCACATCTCTCTCAAATTGGATAGCTGTGCAATGATTGGAGGAATAGTAACGTCTGGTATAAGCTCAAGTTTGAGTACTTCGATCTCCACCAGATCAAACACTGTGTCAGGAATGCCACTGAGCATAAAGAGATGCAACTCCAGTTTATCCTGGGAGTTCTTGGTGATGCGCTGCCTAAGCTTCTCTAGAGTCCATTCATTGTTCAAGTTGAGTTGTCTCAGCTTGTTCTCGCTCACCTCAGAGAGAAAAACTGCAAAACGTTTCGAGTATAAAGGGTCATACTGGTCTATCATATGTAACATGAAGGCAAAATCATTCTTAACATCCGGTATGTCACTATAACTACTTTCTTCACGGATTGACTCAAATGAGTATCTTTTTAGTGAGCGACTGACCATCCAAAAAAGAGTGTACATGCAGATCAAACCATACACAACAACCAGGCTAATGTAAAAACACGCCAAAATCTTAAAAAGCGTCGCCAGTGGGTGGGCACAGTAAAACATGCCGTACCCTGTGAGAGTCTCCATGGACTTAACATTGCACACTACATTAAACTTTATATTCTGGACGTAGTAAGCCGTGTAGGAAATGATTAGGATGAACTTGATGACTTTGATGATGGTCTGCCGTATGTAAAGACGGTAGACTATATCGCCCTCTTCAACGTGAATCCTAAACTTCTTCACTTTCTCAAAAAGTGCCTTGGCCTGCTCGCCCTCCTTCTTGTCTAAAACCCCAGTGTCTGAACGGTCTACGATCCCTTGTTCAATTCTGGACTTGGTTCGCTGAAGCATGGGCACACTAGCCTCCACGTCTTCGCTGATACTAGACGCCTTCTTGTCCACTGAGCCATTCATTTTGCCCGGAGGCTTAGGGTCACTCTCCTCCACCACAGTCTCAGACAAAGCCCTGGTTGTCCACGGTGAGTCAAAGCACTTGAGGAGTATGGAAACAAAATGCTCCAGTTTTGAACTTGTGCGGGGGAACTTGAACCAGAAGTTACTGCAGGCAAGAAAGATGAGCGTGTGGAGCAGCACCAGATAGGGGAAATACTTGGCAAACCAGTGCAGTTTGTTCTCGTAGCACACAGCGTCAACATAATTATACTGATGGCGGTCAAGGTCATACTGAATGCCTTTAGGCTCTGGTGCGTAGGGAACGGTGATGTTTGGCACCGGCCTCGTCTCACAGGTTGTACTGCTCACCCACTTGCAAGGCAGGCATATCATCTTGTCCTGAGTGACCTGCAGTGTCCCGCCAAACACCGCAATCATCAGCATGACAATAGAGATGTAGTCTGTGAAAACATCCCACCATGGCTTTAGGATGCGGTACGCCGGCTGGGTGTCGGCGAAATACCGGAGTTCTGTGATGGGTATCATGATGGTTTATCTGAAAAGAAACATACAGTTTAAACTTAATTACAATGGCTAATACACAGTGGATATTCTATGTTAAGTCACTGGGACATTTACATCATGGCCAGTGAAAATATGTTAACTAGAATAATTAAATAACCCAATAATTAGATCTGAATTTTTGCATGTGTTTACATGCACAAAATAAATCTTGTATTTAAAAACACCTGGTGAAATGTGTCACTAAAATCAATGGATGTTTGATTCACTTTTGTATTCAAGAAGACAAATTACAATGCATTTTAAAATAACTAAGGCAGCACGCCTAGTGGCTGAGGGGTTAAGGTGGCAGCACACATGCCAGGCTCCATGTGCAGCCGGCCACAGTGTCATGAGTTCGAATCTAGGCTCAGGCAAATTACTGCATGTCCTCCTTTCCCTCTCATCCCCATTTCATCCTCTCTAATAAAGGCTACAGGCCAAAAAAAATCAGATTAAAATAACTAAGGCAAAAAATCAATGATTGAAAAAAAATTGTCAACATGCATGTGCTGAGAATTTTTTTTGGACCCTGACAGAGCAGGAATTACATAAAATAACAGGAATGTGAAAATAGAGTGTTTTGACAAAAACATTGCTTCGACTGTCCTCATTTGGCTTCACTTTATTTTGATCTAATTTAGTAAAAATCTCAAGTTTATGGGCCTTTATTGTTCAACAACTAAATCGATGAATCAAAAGAATAATCACTAGATTAATCAATTAGTAAAACAATCGTTAGTTGTAGACCAAAATTCATTCATTTTTGTCTGTCATATTAGTTGGCCCTTTTTTGCTAAATGTTCTGAAATACATAAGATTTCTCACAGTGGATGTGAAATCACAATAACTGGATATCGCCAGAAAACCGATAATGATCATATTTTGTGTGCATATACATTTCTCTATCTCATAATTAGAACCACTGATCTATAATATAACTATAATGTCTTAATACACTTTCAGAATCAGAGGACAGAGATGACAAGATTCGCTGCAGAACTTCAAATAACGATGATTCACTCTGCATTTATAATGGGAACTCTCCTTTGGTTTCACTTAAAGTGCTCCTCTGTTCGCAACAAACAATAAAACAATATTTCAGAGCTCTAGGTAGTTACACAAATTATTTTCGTTTTAAGATGTGTGTGATAATTGGTGATTCAAAGTAAACACGTAGTGATGTCACCATGGTCCGCACGAGTTTATTGGTTACAATCCATTATATTTTAACACATGAGTTATTAATTCATCAAAACACCATCACAGTTTGCACAAATACCTTTAAAGAACCTCCCGCAAACATAAATTCACTCTTCAGGAAAAAAAACCCAAAACAGACGCATTAATCCACGCCTGAAGAATGAGTCTGTCAAGATTCTGAGCCCTGAGGCGACCTCTTCCAGGGAAAGTTGAATTTCCACGATACTCATACCCGGAAAAAAACAAAAGCTTAAAAATGCGTTTCTTGGCACAATCACCTTCGCTTTTTATTTTTACTCACCAGCTTTATTGCAGTTTGTACCTCTAATCTTCTCGACTTTGTGTTCAAACATTTCTCTCACGTTTTAAGGTGCTGTAGTGTTTTTAGACGAGGCCCCGTAGAACAAACTGCGTGGTTTTATGGCTTTCTCTTATTACTGACAGCTCACGGAGTCGAGCTTTGGCGCCACCTGCTGTGCTGGAGAATAATATACAAAAGATAGTTTTGTACATAAATATACCATATTTTTGAGCGTTAAAAACGTGTTGCATTTTAGAATAGTAAGTAGTAGTAGTAGTAGTAGTAGTAGTAGTAGTAGTAGTAGTAGTATTATTATTATTATTATTATTATTATTATTATTATTATTATTATTATTATTATTATTATTATTATTATTATTATTATTATTATTATTATTATTATATTATTATTATTATTACAAAATTAAATAGGCTACTTATACATAATATACACAAGAGCACTTTCAATTTCAATTTATGATATCAACATAAAGAATACAGACTACACTTTTCACTAAAAGTTAATGAACACAATAAAATTTCAGATTGTACTAAACTTTTTTTTTTTAATATAAAAACGAACAAATCCCTTTAGATTGATTGCAGTGTTGAAGATCAAGCCAAAAAACACAGCCGCACATACAAAATAAATTATCCAAATCCTCTGTTTCCTTCTCGCAGAATGCACAATTACCCACATCTATTTTAAATCTATGTTTTAAAGAATAAGAATTTGAATAATTTTGAATTGTATTTCTTTTGTTTTGAAAAGTACAGGAAAATATCTTATTTTATCTTTTTAACCCGTTCCTTTTCAAAATCTTTGAAGATATAATCCCTTTTAAGAGAGTTAGTGACACAATAATTCAGTCACTAAAACAGCTTCGTATATATTTGTTATTACATTTATAATCTGAAAACTCAACACCATCCACATAAAGATTCTTCATTACAGAGGTCACCTTAGAATGACATTTTACTAAACATTTTGCCTATCCGTCCCCATTTAGATAAACTGGACGCTTTGACACCGCAGTCTGAACAGGCCTTTAGATTTTGAGTTTTTTTGCTTCACCCAACTCCATGTGGTTTTGCATTCCTAGGGCTATTTTTGATCATTTTGGCAGTCTAGATTTTTTCTTAAGGTGTGACTTTGAGATAACAAGATTCCAAATGTTACGTTTTGGGAAAATGATATTCACACATAACTTTACTTCGCATGGGTCAGTCCTGTGGAACAACAGATCAATACTAATCAACAGGAAGTTAGTATTCATGTCCGATTAGGCTAGGGAATTCTGTTTTTTAACTGATATAATGGACCGTGGGGAATGGGGAACTGTTGAACAATAAGGGATTTGTTGACCAATTTAATTTGATTTGTACACATAGAGCAAATCATGAAATTTGTAGAGTTATTCCAACAGCCTTGATCCACCTTATCCAAAACTCCATTGTTCATTCCAAAGTTACATCCTCCCTATCAAGATTAAAAATTGATAATGTTCTTCTTCTTCGTTTTGTTTATTAGCAACTGGCATAAATACTTACTGTATTGGAATATGAACTAGAGATTTCTACTTCCCACCAAAGAATAATTGATCATGTTAATATGTTTAAAAAAAAAATCATTGCTAATGTTAATTTGTTAGAAAAAAAACAAAACACATTTATTACAGCTACATTCAAATCCATACTGTTCCATGATTATAATAAACTTAATGTGTTGTCAATTCAGATACAGAATCAGGATCAGGATCAGAATCAGATTTATTGCCATTGTCATTGAACAGTTTGCAAACATAGGAATTTGTTTCGGAGTTAAAAATTATAATATTAGCAATGTCTATAGAATCAAATATGGCAAGGATAAATTAAGAATTTACTAACAGAATAAGTACTAAATTAACTTGTCTTGGTATGTACACAGATATTTACACAGAAATGTACAGATGTTCAGAAATAGTGCAGAAAGTATTGGTTATAGTATAGTATAGTATTGGTTGACTATTGTTAAAGTGGCAGGTGTTAAAGTGTTCATGAGTCCAACAGTAGAGGGAAACTGTTCTTGTGGCGGGAGGTTCCGTTCCAGATGGACTGAGGAGCTGCTCAAATAGTCCGTATCCGGGATGAGAAGGGTCAGCAGTTCAGCCTTATATGCTGAAAAGGCCTTCTCCAAATATGTTAAATCGCCTATTCGACCTAAAGTCAAAGAAACGTTTCAAAATTTGTCATAAGATTTATCCGGTGTCGCATTTTCTTCACAAACGATGTAAATTTGATAAGAAAGGATGTGCCTTTTGTGATTTCACCTTTTTTTTTTTTAAATTGTCCTGTGTCCCAAAAATTCTGGAGTGATATTAGAGAGTGGTTGTCTCTAAAAATTTCTAACATTCCTAATGTAAATGTTAATCATATATTTTATTTCGTGTATGTTGTGTGTGTAGTAATATCTGACCACTGTGAATATTGTTTTCCCTCTAGGCAAGTACCATATTCACTGTAATGCCTTACAATATTGTAATCCCCTTGTTTATTTTGATTTCTTTTCATATGGTTCACTTGTTACCCACCTCTGTGAGACCTGGTTGTTTTTGTCGTTGTTACTTTTAATGGCGGTTGGCAGCTGAAAGGTGGATTTATCGCCACCTACTGTAGTTGTACTCTTCAAAGTATGTGTTTTACGCTATACGGTAAAAAAAAAAAAAAATAGGAGAGAGAGAAAGAGAGAAGGCGAGAGAGCGAGAAAGAGGGAAAGAGAGTGAGGAGAGAGAGAGAAAGAGAGAGAGAGAGAAAGCGCCCCCGCTTCGTAATGAAGGTATTCGAATTAAAAAAAGAGAGGTTGTTTTACAACCGCCATGAAACACCACCAAGAAGAAGAAATAGTTGTGTCGGTGTAATCCCTCATTCGTCCAGGAGTGTTCCATTGTCGAAAAAGATTCAGTTGTAGTCATCTGGACTCTGTTTTAAAAAAACAAAACGTTTCAACTCTCATCCAACTTTTGTGTTTAAAAGTCATAAACTGTCGCTGCTTTATGACGTCATTAGTTGTAGACGCCAAATAGTGACGTCATAAAGCAGCGACAGCCTGAAGATTTTTTTTATTTTTTATTATTATTAATTGAAGAAATTGTTATTGGAATGAGCTCTCTTCGTCATCAAACTGTTACAATGATTCGCGCCGCAGTTTTAGCCTCACGTGGAGAAGCACAAGATCACAGGTTTATTGAGGACTTACTGCTCCGGTTCAACTCTCCACAGACACGAGATTCTAATATACAATTTCACATCAGTTTTGACCAGAGAGCAGCGTTTCTCACTCGACGGGGCGGATTACGTATGCTTTTGTGGGAATTGACAGATTTGAACCAAGATTGTGCTTCAGGGCCTTTGCAACGTGTTCAAATGACGACTCTAACGCCATTGGAAAAGTGAGGTCAACACATTATCATCTTGTTTACACGTGCAAGGTACCAGCAGTTTCTTTGGATCACAGAAAATTCTATATATATATATAATATACACATACATACATACATACATACAACACACACACACACACACACACACACACACACACACACACACACACACACACACACACACACACACACACACACACACACACACACACACACACACACACACACACACACACACACAACACACACACACACACACACACACACACACACACACACACACACACAATAAACCAGCATCATGTGTTGTATTATATTATATGTCTGGGTTGCAGGTTTGTTCCACTAGATCCACTGAGAAGATATCAAAGTTGGCGTACCACAAAGGAGTAGTGATTGTGACATGTCAAGGGTGCAAAAATCATCACATAATTGCTGATAACCTTCAGTGGTTCTCAGACCTTGAGGGGAAAAGGTTTGCATATATCCATTGCTGTATAAAGTATGTTTGATGGTCTGATATAAGAGTTAGGGGTCTAAGGAGAATGGATTAGGCCTACAGTTTTAATTCACTGGCCCCGTCTCATTTCTTTTTCCTGGCATCTGCCTCATATTCTCGATTCCGCAATTCTCCACAGGAAATGCCCAGGAAATGTCCCAGAGAGCGGAGACACCTTGCCTTGCCTCCAATCTATCTGAGCAGCAGCGCCACAGTCGCACATATTTTATGTTTTTTTTGGGGGGTGAGGGGGCTCACACATTCTGGGGGTAATGTGGTCGCGGGTGGGGGACCTAATTATGTACTGTATTTCATGTATATGGCGCATGTGTTGACAGCTGAAGAATTGAGGAGAGGAAAGGAAGCGAGGACGGAGAATTGAGACATGGCCACTGATCACTGGTGCGAGGGGTATGAATTATCTCAGAGTTTAGGTTAACTATCTGTGAAACAGAAATCTCTCTTTTCAGTGTAAGTTTGGAGTAAACACACTTATAGAAAGCCTTTGTTTATTCTTAGTCAATCCTTAAACAGAGAGACTGACAATATAAGCCTGGACAGCTTTTACAAAATTGTGTCCTGATGGAAATGTATCAATATAGAGGATTTGTTTTGGGGATATCGCAATAGAAGTTTTATAGCTCTGAAAATGTTTAGTTTTATGACTTGTGTGGAGTTTTTGTATTATTTCTGAAGACACGTTTTCATGCACAAATTAATAGATTAAGCACATTGGATTACGATTAAAGACCATGCTGTATTATTATCTATAGCATTGAATTGAGTCTATTCAACCAGATTGATCCCAGTTTGGACTGGTGCATACGGTTTTTGTGTCCTTGAGCAAGACATTTCAGACGTAATAGAAGTATTAATGTGGTCAGTGAACAATTAGTTCAATTATGGCTCAATTTAACCTACAACTACATTTAAAGAAAGAAATTAATTAAATATACGTTTCTGTGTTTGTACTGTGTGTTTTAGGAATATCGAGGAAATTCTTGCTGCTAAGGGTGAGACAGTGAAAAGGGTTGAAGGCAGCACAGCGCTGGAAATACTAGAGGATGAATCCCTGAAAGATAAATGCCAAAATGATTTGCATGAAAAAAACTAACACAACAAACGCATAAAATTGTAGGAATTCTCATGTGGTAATAAAATTTTGTTTTTTCTTAAACAAGTACTATTTTATTTAAATGTATTATTTTAGGCCCGGGCGCCACAAGCTGGCGAGAGCTATTAGTTCTTATTATGGTTATTTTATACTGCAATGTTAAAAAGTCTCGCGAGATCACATGTTTGTTTATGTCACAGTAACTAGCATTTAGCTTTGAAGAATTATCTTGAATACGGATATGGCTGCTTTTGAATTATTATCGGGGTCGGAAAAGCCACGACATCACCCATTCCTGATTGGGGTCAGCGGGGGAACAGCTAGCGGAAAGGTGCCATATCATTTAGGTCTAAAATGTTGTCCACGCGCTTCTGATCAGCTGAGCGGATTAGCAGCGCTAGCATTAGCTGACAACTGCAACTGTCAAATGCGACACGCCCATTTCTATATGACTAACTATATCAAACGCAATCAAGGCTGAGTGGGAAATATTGCACGGCATTTTCTTGTTTATTTATTCTATTTTATGCTATTGGTGTAAAGCGACCTCTCTTGTGTAGCCTAGCTGATGTTAAATGCATCACAAATACACACAGGCATCTCTGCAGATATTGCAGATTTGGAGGTTGTAAGCATGTTGTTTCTTATTGGGGATTATTATGCTCTTTAATTTTCAGTCATTTACCAAACAACCTTTATATTTATTCTCAGTCAACAGTCTGTGCCAAAATTATGGAGCTTTTGGGCCAGAATAAAGTGGACCACCACCAGAGAAAGGTTGCGATCATAAGCCAGGACAGTTTCTATAAAATCCTCACACCTGAGCAAAAATCCAAGGCTCTTCGAGGACAGTACAATTTCGATCATCCAGGTGAGCCTTAAAGTTAGTCCGGTGGGCATAACTCAATTAAATAAAATGCTTTTTGTTATTCTTTTCAGAGGCCTTTGATACTGATTTGATGTACCAAACATTGAAAGACATTGTGGAGGGCAGAGTCGTTGAAGTCCCAACATATGACTTTGTTACTCACTCAAGGTATGAGAATTATCATGTTTGTTTTAAATGACGGCCCTCTTCAGTGAATGCTTTTTGTTCTTAATGTTACCAGACTTCCAGAGAGCCTTACCTTTTACCCTGCAGACGTAGTCTTGTTTGAAGGCATCCTTGTTTTTTACCCGCTGAAAGTAAGAGAAATGTTTCATATGAAGCTCTTCGTGGACACAGATTCGGATGTCCGACTGTCCCGCAGAGGTATGGTTCCTACAAACACGCATAACAAAAAAGATACTCAACACTAATGCCATTTTCACCGTTCATCTTTAGTTCTACGAGATGTAAACCGGGGAAGAGACCTGGAGCAGATTCTCACTCAGTATACAACATTTGTCAAGCCTGCTTTTGAGGAGTTCTGTCTTCCTGTATGTATTAAAATGGGCACCCCGCTTGTTTAATGTCAATAGCTCAATTATTTTTCCTTTTGTTCTCTACCAGACAAAAAAATATGCAGATGTCATAATCCCGAGAGGCGTTGATAACATGGGTAAGTTTCACCCCCTTTTATTCCCATTTTGTCAACTCTGTCAAATCATAGTCCGTCTCTTATCCTCGTGTTATAGTGGCCATTAACCTCATTGTCCAGCACATTCAAGATATTTTGAATGGCGACATCTGCAAATGGCAACGTACAGCTATCAGTGGTCGAGGATTTAAAAGGGCAGTTTCAGAGCAGGGCAACCTACAGAACGGAATTGCTAATCCTCCTGGAAAGAGGATCCTGTTGGAACCGAGCAGCAGACCACACTGAGAAATGGTTTGAAGATGAATCACTTGATGCTTGAGAGATAGATAAGTGGTCATACCAGTGTGATAAGGCAGGGAAAACTCAATTCCACACAAATTCTGGTATTTCTTAAAAGACTGAAAATATCTCATGATTGAGGTAAAAGCAAACAAAAATATTCATTGTTATCCCAGAACTTATCACTGATAAGACATTCAAAAAGAGTTACTCTAGTAAGAGTACGGTTAATTTAAAAAATACAACTCAAGTTCAAATAAAATGTGTGATACATCTACAAAGTTCAATTTCTTTAAGAAGGCCTCCTCTGTGTACAAGCTCGTGTAACTACTGCAGATTTGTTTTTCCACAATCTCTGCATCTAATTATACCATCCAGGTGTGCATTTTAATATAAAATAATGTCAAGAATATTAATTTTTATTTTAGCGGTCTTCCATTTCTACTGTATTGTATGAATTGTTACTGGATTGTATGTTTATATATGCATTATATTTAAATATTAAATATACTTTAGTTCTCCCACCTGTGTGGCGTTTTCTTTTTTTAACAGTTCAAGCGCTCTCTTGTCTTATGGGTTTTACAACATAAAACATGTGACTACACTGAGCAAGAACTAGCTTTGGAGATGCATGTAGAAACATTTGTTTTATTGATTAGGGTGTGATGTGTGGTTTTGACCAATATTCAAAAATGAGTTGAAATGATTTACCGGTACTTTAGAACATTTTGGAATGACAAGCACACAAGTCACAAAGACTTCAGTCTCACTTCCACGCTCAGACACACAACACTTGCGGGTGATTGCCTGATGGTTCCCTACTTTAACACGGCACACAATGATTCAGTATGATGTACATAGATCACAGCATCTTTTGTAATCAATATTTTTTTGCCTTTGCTTTTTTAGTGCACATATGTATGGCACTTACGAGAAGCCAAGCACTTCTCATTATAAGCATAAACAAACATCCTTTTATAAACAAAAGGAGAACTGTATATAATACATGTTATAACCATACTTGATTTCTGACAAGATTTTTCAAAACAAACTCAGTTCCAGTCTTTAAAGGTCATCCTTCAAGTTCAGTTCCTCGAGCTTCAACAGATTCCCAGGCCTGTGACAGTTCATTGTAAGCCATACTTGAGGCTCTGCTGTTCGAGGAAGAGTCAGGCTTCAGAAGATGACCAATAAATGGCACATAATATAATGGTGGGGAAAGGGCAAATTGCAAAGTAATGGACCATTCACCTCAAGCTCACTCACACTCAACAGCTCCACTCTAAAACAGATTTCAGTAAGCAGACTTTGGTTATTTTACCAGTGTCGCTATGTCTGCCTTGTGATTCTTTACTCGTCTTCGGTCCCAGGCGTCCTCCCATTTCAGCGTCACCTCTCATTGTCTAAATACCAGAGCTGCAGTAATCCCAATTGTGTCTCTCACAGCGGTGGAGCTCTTTGTAAACACAACACTGTTGTTTTTTCCTCAGTGAGTCTCCCATAACCCAGGTATATAGCATCCATTCTTCTATCTTTCATTCTGTAGTAAAGTGGAGATAGTGTCATGAAGCACAGTCGGAGGTCTTTTATAGAGCCTCAGCATAGAGGCTCACTGGGCCTAGGTCTTTTCTTCACGATCCGTCTTGCGTCTAGCAATGTTCCTGGGCTTTATTTTAAGTGACAGCTCCCATAGCGCCTCTTCTGCGAGGTGGTCACTGAAGTCATTGAAGAAACATACAATATCTTCATTTCGTTTCAGCTCATAATGCCTGAAATAAGAAGAAAGCATTTAAAGAGGTCAGTTTCTGAAAAATACAGCATCAGCATTTTATTCACACATACACTTGCTGGAAGCGGCGCATGCTGTCCAAGATGTTAAACTGCTGCCAGCGTTTGGAGAAATTGACCTTTCCCTCAATGAGGTCAGGATTTCCCAAATGCACAAATGTTAGATCCTGTAGAATAAGACCCCTAGAGACACAAAAGGTGTTTTAATCAAACCGCAAACATAATGAAGACACTCATTTGTCTGACTGTTGTGCATATTCTGTTGTGCATATATACTGTTGTGTATATTCCCTGTTCAATATGTTCTGTCCATATGAAAGCTGTAAATAAGAGTGTTATTAAGATGAGAGTTCTCTTTTTTTCTAAGTTATCTGTTTTTATTATTATACTGTGCCTAATCTGCTTCTGTACCCTTTGTTGCGACACTGGAATTTCCCCACTGTCAGACAAATAAAGGCGATCTTATCTTATATCAAATGGCTCACAAGTAGGGAATGCATGGAGGTTCCACTTCAGCAAGGGCTGCTCTGTATGCCCTGAAGGAGGAGGAGCTGTCAATCAATGTGCAATACTCCTCCAATCCCTAAGGGGTAAAACATACAGTACGTGTAAATGATAACACTTGTTTGTATTCATAAAACATAAAACATTTCAAACGTCTCTGACCTCAGAGGTCTGCTTTTGCCACTCCAATCTTCTAATAGGAGCAGAATCCAGCGCAGACAGTATTGCCAAGTAAGAGTTAAAATTATTCAACTTTCTTAAGTGCTGCAATAAAAACAACATGTCATCAGGCCTTTCAAAAGGACAAACAAGACAGATTTGACTGTGTGTGTGACAAACCTTCATTATTTTTATGAACTTGAGAAGCAGTTTCTCTCGGTCTTGAGGTTTCTCTTGCTGGATTATTAATGATCGAACCCTACAAAAAAGGTATTTGTTAGACTTTGGAAGTGCGCTTGAAAAAAAGAGAAGATCTTTGTATCTTACCAGTAACTCATATTATTAAAATGCTCAGTAAACTGAGTCAAGTTTGGACTCTTCTCCTCATTTTGCTCTTTAGCCCAAAGTAGAACCTCTGGGATCTGAATGCACATGGATACATTTAAAGTTGAGAAATGAAAACAAAATATTGAGATCTAATAGATCTAATTATTACTTCAATTTTATAGAAGAGTTCGGCGTCAAGAAGAGTGAGCTGATCTGCAATTTCATGACTGCGAAAGTCGTGGAGGGTGCCAGGCCTGTCAAGACACACACACATAACACCTTAATTACACTCAGATGTACAGGTGGTGTTCATCTGACCGCTCCAGAGTACCTTGCAGAGACGCCCCGCGCAGAAAGGGGCTTCAGGGAGTTTGTGTAGCGCAGCAGCTTTTTCTGCTCCACTTTGTCCAGGATGTTCTTGCGGAGCACACGCGCAAGGCTTAGTTCTCCATTACAGACCAACGTGAAAACCAGGTCCATGAGCTGTTTAAGGATGTCTTCTGTCAGCTCCACAAGACTAAACATAAATTATAAAACAATAATTGAACTTTCACAACACAAACATTGTCTAAAGTATTCAGTTGAAAAACTCACCACAGCTCATCCACCACTCTGACCAATACAAAGAAAGTATTCTTGCTGACTCTCTTCTTGAATATGTCTGGACTGTGACAAAACCTTGTATATGTGCAGCGTTGTTAAGAATACCACGATGCAAATGTGAAATAGAACCCAACAAAATTAGATTATGGTTCAACTGAAATGCATTGTTAGCTAAAGAAACACACAAATATAATTTAAAAACAGAATACCCTATTGAGTGCATCAAGTGTTATGCATGAACACCATCTCCAGTTACCACATTATGAGCCTACTACTACTTATAGACCTTTTCAATGTATTGTCAGAAACAACTCAAAAAGAAGAAAACATAACATTGACATAAGAAAATAATATAACTATTGTAAAAAATATTGTCTGGTGTTCATCTAAAACAGAAAAGGATATCTATAGTGTAGCTTCTTAATAAGGTCCTCCGGGGTTATGAAAGTCCTATATGTCGTCAGAAATGCTTCACAGTAGAGAACCAGATCTGTCAAGTAAAAACAAGAGCAGGGTTGAATTTCTGTCAATCCCAATAACTAATGCCTTATATTATATTGTACCTTTTCGGTCTGTTTCTGTAGCATGGACTAATAAAATATCCCCAGATCCAGCTCGAACATCTGGGCCATCATCATTCTGACAAAATCACAAAATAAAACAATGAGACAAAGGTGTGACGTAAGGGGGGAAAAAAACGGTCTTAACGAAACGCACATGATAATCAAAAGAACTGAGACCTATTCTGCAGTACATCACACATCAATCTTTGTAATTTCTTCTAAAAATTAATTTCCAAACAATACTATTTTATTAACGGCCTTAGCTCCATTAATTTACCGTATTTTGCGGGCTATAAGCCGCTACTTTTGTCAGATGTTTTGAGCCATGCGGCTTATTTAGAGGCTGCGGCTTTTCTGTGGTTTTTTTCTTTCACCGCTAGGGGCGAACTAACTACCGGAATTAAGAATCTCAAAACTACAGAAAAGTTAAGCAAAGAAGCAGATGTTGCTTTTTATTCAGCTAGCAAATAGAACACGGCAGACAAATTACCAACTATAAATTATTTTCAAATTCTTGCCTGCATCATTATGGACCCAAACGAAGAAGTTCGTACGAAGCAAGTTTTAAGCTGAAGCCATCGATCTTGCTAGGAACGCGCGGCTGCACGCAAGCTTAACATCAATGAATGTACGGTGAGACGCTGGAGGGGACAGCGGGACGAGCTCATGCGATGCCAAAAGTCAAGGAAAGAGTTCTGCAGAGTTCTGCGGCCTATACAAAAGGTGCGGCCTGTGTATTGTTTTATTATCGTTTTTTTAAAAATAGAGCAAATGCGGCTTATATAGGGGAGCGGCTAAAAGTCCGGAAAATACGGTAATATACATTTTCTATCATTGCAGGCTCATTAGAGTATAAAACATTTTCCTCACTAAACCTTTATTAGGAAACACGTACTGAGTGCAGAATCACCTCTTGTTTTAGTGTTATCCTGCTCATAATCTCTTTGTGGTCAATGAGGGACAACTCATCAACATCTTCCTCCTCGCTCTCCGCTGAATCTGCAGACTTTGGTCTCCTGCAATGAAAGAAGAGCACAGTCACAACTTAACGCCACGCACTGTGCGACAACATTGGATGCAACTATTGCAGATATTACCGTGCTTTGTCCATAGTCTCTTTGCTATTGGTAGATGTCATTTGAGGGGTTGAATCTTGAAGTACATCTTCAGTAGCATTAGTCTCCTAATTAGAGAATTGCAAAATGTGATGTTAGCATTAAGGTATAATGCATAAGCAGCAGCAATGGTTGCACGGAATAACAGTGATGCTTAGAAACATTTTATTGACAAATGTTATTGTTAGGTTGACATGTAGCAAGAGATGATGAGTACATAAAACTATTGCATCCATGATAGATGGATAAAAATGACAAAACAAATACAAACACAATCATGAACAAGAACTGATTAGATGATTGTGATTCCACCACATACTACATGAACAGAGCCCATAGAGCGCACCACATACACACTAGCACATAAAGACATAGCTGTTATAAGGATTATTTTTTGAAAAGCTACAGCCTACAAACCATGTAGTTCCCCCAATAGGAACACCAAAATCTTAGATGTTAGTGGAGCAGTGTTAAAGCTTACTACTTTTGAAAAGCAAGTAGAGAAAGGAGTCGGCATCCAAGGAGTACGAACACACACCCATATGTTAAGCACAAAAGCAGCTTTGCAGGCAAACCAGTGCAGACCTCGTGCTGTCAGGTTTGTCTTTGTTCAATTTCCATCTCTGAGTGAACAGTTCAAGTTCAGTTCATGAATCAATTACACAGACCTCTGAACTTAAAGACCTTATTCGCATCGATTCATGTCCTGAAGTTATACGATGTGCAAATGGAATTGACCTTTCACTGGTGGCATTCTGCTACTTACTCTGTGGGAGAGAGGCAGCTCCCCATTGGCCTGGCTGGATGAGTACAAGTTGACGTACTCCCCCTCTCCACCCTCGTCGTTGGCACTCTCGCTCTACAGGAAGAGAGGAGGAACACAGGCCCAGAGCATAAGGAGAGGAGAGGGGAATAATGTTTTCGATGGTTGGCACTGTGGCAAAGACAGAAGCTAGCAAAGGAGTGTATCGCACGAGTGTCTGAATGACCACCAGGGGGTACTAAAGAGCATCATTTAAACATTAGTGGCAAAACAACATGCAGTGCACAATGCTGTCCTAGAGAGTCTTATACTGGGCAGTCATCAAACAAAGAGGAAACAATAAGAAGGCAAAGATCTATATTATCAAAGTAGTGGCACAGATCAATGTTATACTGACATCTAAGGACAGCTTTATAACAAGGGCCATTCTCACATTTCATCGGACATTTTGAAAGAGGGGATCATTTACATCCTTTGACACCTTTTGCTAAACATGGGCTGTCTGTCCATTTGTGAGCTCACCGCAGAAGTATGGAGAGAATCAGTAAGAGAAGACTCAGAGGGAAGACAGACAGCCACAGAACCAACTGAGCCAGTCAGTGAACCGTTGGGTCCGCCCCCGATGCCATCCAGACAGGTGGCATTGGTCATAGCAACCTGGTCCAAGCTCTGTGATTGGTAAAAAGCAGGAATAAAAGAAGTGAAAGTGTCAGAGGAGCAGAAATGTTAAGACAGAAAAGAAAATAAGGAAGATATTCTAGAATCAGACGACACATTTAACTCCCATTGCATGGTGTTAAACCAGGACGTTAGAAATGATGTGCCTCCGTATGTAATGCCCTGTACACTATTTGCAACAAACTGAATGAAAGAAAGTCCTCTGCAGTGAGAAAGCACAAGATGACGCCCCCCGAAAAATAAATAAAAAAACAACAACTATGTACCAACAAAGTGCCAAGTTGACCTTGGAGATGTCTTGCCAGTAAATACGTAAGCAGGGGCAGTGAAGTACTGTTAACCTGTAGCAACACGTTGCACATACCAAGTCTGTTTCAACATACCAGCAGCTTAGAAGCAGATCCCTGATAAACACTGCACATAAATGTATTATGACCCGGCAGACACAATCCACAGAAAATCCCTGTTGAGGTTTTCTTAAATAAATGTCCATGAGAATAGGAAATAACTTCTTAAAATTAAATTAAATTTTTTCTGCCTTTTCTATTCCGGTCTATGCAAAGCTGCTTTCCCAACAAGCCTTTCCTCTTCTATGACATCGTCAAAACCTCCTGCCCCAAGGAATTGAGGAATGCAAACATTCCAAAGAAAAAGGACAGGCCTGAGACAGAAACATGTAGGTGCAGCGAGATGAGACGTTTGGAGCTCACAACCTGGTGAGGACAAAACCTTTTTTGTTTAGTGTTATGATATATGATATACCGGTGTGAACTGGTTCAATCTATATATCAAAGTCAACAGCAGTATGGCAGCTGTGAAACTTCAAACCCTGTAGCTGTTTGGCACATAGAAGACCAAATATTTAATATTTAAGGGCTGTCAAAAACACAGCCGACATAATTAAGACTTTTTTTTTTTTTAAATGCAGCATGTGTGTAGGAAATACATAATATTTATACTTTTTAAGATTAAACAACAGGTGAAATGGAAACTGGATGGTGGTTTTGGAAAAAAATACTGCCAATGCTACTAAACAAATCTTACTACTGTCAGAAAGTGAAGATGAGATGATGGAACAGACTGAGAAATGTGTTTTCCATCAGGTCCATCTGGAGCTGCATTCCACCACAGATATCCTGAGGGACGTCCTCCCTGCCTTCTCCTACACTGGGCCAACCACTAAAGACCTGATCACCATCAGCAGCAAAGTTCACTGTGAAACCATATAAATTGAAGTAACGGTTCCTTCTTTATGCAAATCCCCAAGTATAAACAAACTACCAAAAAAAGACAAACGGTCATGCACAGAAATGAATGTTCAACGTTGAAACAAAAGAATCTTTACCAGCACAAAAACACTATGGCTTAAATTAAAAGGTAAAACAGATTAATTACCACAGCTAAACACACAGAAATGGATGAATAAACAAAACAAAACCACACACAGCAACCACATCCCCAGCCCATCAGGGCCAGGGGCAGTTTTATGGGATCACTTAGATGAAGCTGACCCTTGACCAGTGCGGACCACACAGCAGAGATGCGGCTGAGGGGAAGGACTCACCGTGAGCGTAGTAAGAGATGTCTGGCCAATCAGGTATGAGTTAGAGACAGACATGCTGAGGCCCAGCCCTGGGCCCGAGTCCTCCATGGCCGCGAGAGACGGCTGGAGGTGGCAAGACAAAGAGGAGGAAGAAGAGGAAGAAGGGGAAGAGGAATGAGAGGTCTGAGAAGAAACCAAGGGCAAGAGGAAAAAAAGAGTTAGAAAAGTAAGTGTTAATAATAATTAAGCGAGCAGAAATGAAAGTTGGTTACACTAGAGAGAAAAATTAGATCAGATTTACTCATCAGAGGAACAAATGCACGAAAAAAGGTGAAACTGAGGAGTAAAAAAGAAAACCTGTAAATCAGGCCAACTACTAAGTAAAGCATTATATGATTGGGGGCACCGCAAGTTTCTCTTTGAAGATTTTGTAATCCATGTAAACTCTGGAGAGGCCGGTTTTGTAAAGATGGTCTTATTTTTGTAGGTCACTGTTCATCAAATCCACAACATGCTGCAAGATTAGACTTTGCACATGTGAATACGAGCTTGATCAGCTGACCGGCTGGTGGACCTCCCAGCAGCACTAAAAATATGATTTTTTGGGCCACCTTTGACTTGTGTAAATAATTTCATACATTTAATAAAAGCTATTGATCAGGCTCTTCTTGGATTTGGTACATTAGCAATTGTCGCAATTAACCCAGACTCTGATGCGGATGAAGGACAGATCAGGATATATTAAAGGTGCTTATAAAGGTTAGCTTTATCTCAAAAAGAGCCCTGTTGTGTAAAAGTATAAGTAAAGGCCGATGTAGGAAGCATTTTATAAAGGGTTAGGGTAAAGTGAGAAAAAGTTTTAAAAAGGAGATAAGTAATCTTAATTTAAACTGAAGATTTAGTAAATAAATTAGAGTTGGACAGCATTTCTCATAATTTAAGACAAAATATAAAAAGCTATTTACATTACATTTTGGGAAGGATTTCTTACCAGTTGCCTTTGCTTTGGGGGAAGTGCTGGAGGTTGAATTGGCTCATGGACAGAGTCGGTGCTGCTAAAAGAGTCATTAAAGCCATAGACTTCCTGAAAGCGCTTATTACGCTGTTCATAGATGCTCTCACTTTGTGGCATTTGGTAGAATACAGAGGGCTGCGGTTCAGAGTAGTCTTCCACAAACTGCATGTACTGGAGAACTAATAAAGGAAGATGAAAATATAATATGAGAAAAAGTAAACATTTCATTTTATGCTACATTGTTTTTCATGAGAACTCATTTTAGGTCTGTATATTTAGCCATAACAAATGAACACAGACAGGAAGGGCTGTGTGAATTGACCGATTACAGTAGCCCCAGGGAAGTGATGAAGAAGCAGGTGTGTCAGGAAAAGACCGACCAATGTTGCCCTTCTTAACCCTGGACCCATTGTAGCATATCCGGTACCCACTTCCTGTCTGTACATATGATGGAGAAATATCTCGACAACATGAATTTAATTGAGATTGTAGCCCTAAGTGCAGAATTGTGTATTAATAATTATACATTTCTGTGTAAATATTAATGTAAATATTATTCTGTTTCCAGGCCTGACCATAATATTGTATTCCATCATCATGTCTCAAACAACCCCTTGATTCTCACTTACTGTGCCGACTTTTCTTCTCGGGCAGTGGTGGCGGGCTGGACGGCACATCTGCACTCTCCATGTATTGAGCAACGAAAACGCCCCCATTTGATTGGGGCATTGGTGAGATGGGTGTAAAAAGGGGGAAAGGTGGTGTCGGGTGCAGCTCCTCTTCTGATAAGTTGTCATATTGAGAGGGGTAGCGTTCGTAGAGCACTCTAGACCCATCTGAAAAGACTGGCGTCTGAGTGCTTCGTCTTTTCTTTTGGGGCAATGCCGGAGGTGCACTAATACGAGAAGCATGTAAAGGGTTGGTCTGATTTGGTTGTGGGGTCCAGTATTCAGGTGGATTCTGAGGTGGGAGTGCGCTGAAGCGAGGATGTGAAGGGTGCTGTCCAGGCACTGGGGATGAGGATTCACTGTGAGATTCTGGGAGGGGGCTGAGACATCCTCCCACAGGGATTGGGGGCAGGTTTTCTCCATTAGACAAGTCCTGATGGAGGAAGTCATAGTCGGGGTCATAGTTTTCTGCATTGTCTAAATGGGAAAATGCAAATTAATTGTACAAGTAATGTTAAATGAAACACATTTTGACCAAATAATGAGTTTCATGGTTGACTTGCCAAGAGTTTCACAGCTAGTGTTACGAGAGCACTGTCCACTGTCCTGCTCCATGGAGGACAGCTGCTCATCAGACTTGCTAAGTTTCCCCATACTGTTGCATGGAGACAGTCGGGGGGAGTCTCCACCGTATGACTGGCTTCCACCTGAGAATCGCCTCTGAAGAAACTCCTGCTCATAGTCCTGCTGCTGCATAAATACACTGTTAGAGAATTATCTCAAAGGTTTATTAAATTACGGATGGGAAAACTCTCACCTGTCTATGAACACTGCAGGGTAGACTCGACCCACGGCTCATGGGAGCCACAACTGCCACTCGCGTTGGTGATGGTGCTGATTGGCGTTTTTTAGGTGGTAAGGCTGGTGGAGGACTATAGAAACATAATAAATAAACTTAACACTTCAATAACAAAAAGCCAATTTCTACCTCAATTATTTTACATAGCAAGCAATTAGACATAGTTTTGACATGTATGCACACACTAAATCTGTATGAATACATGTATATTATCATCCCCTCTGGTGAACAGTGAGATGAAGGGGCATCATGTTAGCCTTGAATGAAAGCCACTCTTTGTGTTGCCTGTTGTTAAATCATGTTATGGACAGATTAAAAGAAACAGGACCACGCTGTGGGACTCATAAATGATACAGCAACATTGGGCACACACTGTCATGCACTGGATGGCCTTCTGATTGGATGTCTTCTTCAGGAAATACCTGGGAGGAAAGACTTTTGAGACAATGCAAACATGCAGACCAAAACACATCCAATCAAGAAGCTTTAAATGGAGCTCTAATGTAGGGAATTATAATGGAAACAGAACATCCAACTAGCCAACATACTTCTCCTTTTGGCAAGGTCTTCTTTGGCCAGCATCAGCACTCAACTGTGCTCTGCACCCAGAATCCAATAAGAACCCAAAGATAAAATGAATGGAAAAGAGCAGAAAGAATTTGAAACCAGAAAACTGACTGAACCAACAAGTGAACCATTCCCAGAGAGAAAAGCAGAGATTTAAAAATAGATTTACAGATCGATCTCTATATGACTGCTAATTTAAACTGTTCTTTCTCACCTGAGCTCTGCCATCTTGGCTTCAGGAAGAGGAGGCTTTGGGGGGGCCACATCCTCATCTAGTTCTTCAGTAGAAGCCTCTGCCAGAGGAGATGCTGTAGTTACTTTTGGACACAGTTCCTGCTCCTGGTCCAGTGACGGCGTCTCACTGCTGCACACACAAAAACAATATTAAAAATTCAAATATCGGTTCCAATGTGCAGCCATTGTATGCTCACTTACGTCTCTGCCGGGGACACGGGTGGTACAGGTTTAGTGGGAGTGGTAGGCGAAGGCTGATCCTGTTTTTCTATGGTAAGCTTCACCAATTCCTTTAAAGAAATATGGATATAATTAGTTTGATACCGATTAAAATACAGAAATATGATGACAAGATTTAATGCAGATACCTTTACACCATCCAAAACCGCTTTGATAACGCTGGTGACCGCTGCCACATTTTCCTTGTCTTCCAAGTCAATGCCATCTAGCATCACTTGGTCGGCCCATCGTATGAGATTTGCCAGACTCTGGTAGACTCGGTTGTGACAGGAAGACAACGCAGTACTGTATGAAGAAAAGAGCGGATTTGAACCAAGCAGAAAAATTATATCTACACAAAACATTATGAGAACAGAACAAGACAAGTAAACAACACACATACGACAAAACAATACACTTTGCTGTATGACTGCAAGGCACATTACCACAATTACTACAGAGTACACACCTTGGAGGCATGTGTAAATGGAGGCATGTGCAAATAGAGGCTTGACGGGTTAATAGAGTGTATCCACGAGTGTATAGAGTGGACTAGTGTTATTTAGGGTGAACTTCCAATACAAGATTGCGGATACAAGCCGTCGAATTGAGTTTCCTACACAGGGTGGCTGGGCGCTCCCTTAGAGATAGGGTGGGGAGCTCAGTCACACAGGAGGAGCTCGGAGTAGAGCCGCTGCTCCTCCATGTCGAGAGGAGCCAGCTGAGGTGGCTCGGGCATTTGTTCCGGAATACTCCTGGGCGCCTCCCTGGGAAGGTGTTTTGAGCATGTCCCACCGGGATGCGGCCCGGGGGAAGACCCAGGACACGCTGGAGGGACTATGTCTGAAGAAGATGGATGGATGGAACTTACAAACCAATAAACCAAAAAAACAACCAATACAGAACTGAGTCCAAGGTGGGGCAGGGGCTTGTATTAACATGCTGCAGCAAGAGCCGGGATTAACCCGACCAGGGTCTGCGCCAGAGATGAGACATTATGACCGAATCACATTCTCTGAGTAGGTTAAAAACTACTATTACTATATGAGTGGTTTGACTTTTTCCGAGCAATAATTTTATCCTAGTAATTTCAGTCAGTGAATAGTTCTCAGATAAAACTAATTAGCAGCTTATAAACATTATATATATATACACACACACACTTTATTATCACATGAATTATAGTTAACTAAATGGGAAAAGCCGCACAACATATTTAATTTTCAATCTTTCAAGTGTCAAGTTGTAGAGTGAGTTACAAATTAGGCCGTGTGACTGACCACACCCAATATTGATACTTTGATATAAGTACACACACAAACAAACCAGCTTCTAGGGCTGTTGTCGTTGGACCCAGGGCATCGACTAGTCGGTGGGTGGGGGTGTGGTGCGAGCAAAAGCTATTAAAATTAAGATCTCATGCAAAAAACAGCATCTTCTTACAGTATGTGAAAAGGCAAATTAAACTGTCCAGTCACTCCCCAAAACTCCAGCTCACTCACGCCATGCTTTCTCCTTTCCTTATAATAATCTAATTTGTCGACCGATAAAATTATTATTAACGATTACAGAGACCTTTAATTTTCTTTCTAGCAAGTTGTCTAACACCTTACCATTTCTTAATTTTGTGACCAGCAATACAAAAACCGCCAGATAAAAAAAACACTTTACATTTAGGTCTAGTTTTGGACCATAGACTGATTTAAAAAGTGCTTTTGAAATTGTGACCTAATAATCGTGACATCTAACTGCAAGAAGGAAGCCAAACATCCAACGTTTTGACTCTTGACAGTCCATCAATCGTCACTAAGCACAGAGCACCGAGATACAAACTGCATCACCTGTGACCTCCCGCTTTCATCTGAACAGATGGATAAAAGCACTGAACGTTTTGTCAACCTGAAGCTAAAGTTTAGACTGTGCACAGCATCTTACGACTGCTAAAACATAACAACATCCAATTACGATAAGCTAAGCAGCAGTCTTCCAAATAAAACACTTCAGATATTTTCAAAGACGTCAGACATCCACTTAAATGTTAGTCGCCGCCTCACGAGTTTGAACTTGCAATGATAGAAACATCGGAAATGCTAAAACGACATAAGAATGGAAAGAATGAAGCGAACTAAACTTAAAAGGGCTCTCTGTTCATTAGTTCAAAAGTTAAGTTACACTGCAGTTTTTCACTTCAGTAACTGTAAACATCAATGCACAGCAAAGAATGACACAAGCACCAATAGAACATAAATTACTAACCTATGTTGTATCCGGGCCTCCACTTGAACCAAAGGCAAGATGGCTTCTAGTACTTTGCTGGCAGAACCTGGAAGCATCTCCAGCACTTTCTTCTCGACAACCATTTTGTCCACAATGGTCTTAAAGTAACGCAGTGCACTCACAACCTCCTTCTCATGCTCCTCCAGTCGGCTCACCTTCTTGACAAACAGAAAAAAAAAAAGAAAAAAAAACTTCAGTATCAACATCCTTACAAAAAATGTTTCACTACTCGCTTGTAATTTGCAAGTTGTATACCGGTATGTAATTTTCACAGTCAAATGTCTGGATTGGGATCGTGTTGACTGTCTCAAGCTTTTAGAGCTGCTAGTTTTTGACCACATAATCACCAGGGAATACATTAATGGGAAACAAAATCCTATGATGTTGTGTTCTATTCATGCCTTTATAGTACAAAAGACATCTGCACATACACTATAGAATATGAAGCACTAAACTACTATTGTACTATTGAAAAAGAAAAAAAATAGACTTAAAGTTAAAGCCTCACACCTTGTTGGTTGGTTTCTCTGTACTCTTGGCCACTGGTTCAGGCTGCAGCTGTTTGCCTTTCTTGGATGGAGTCCTCTTGATCTTGGGAGAGTGGAACTTGTTCATCACCTTCATAGTGAAAGAGGACAGGTGGGACCTCTGCGAGTCTGATGGGAGAAAGAGGGAAGAACAGTAGTAGTAAGATCAAATTGTATATTTAAATTGTATCAAAACGACAGTGTGGCAGAAGTAATGTTTACACTTTATCTTAACTAAATATGTGAGTTCCCAGACTCTAAAAAGTGTCCAGATAACTACAACTGAATATTTTTCTACAATGAAACACTCCTGGACAAATGAGGGATTACACCAACTTTATCTTAACGTTTTTATTTTAATATTTATCAACTAGATGTCCCTGTCATGACAAGCAACCAGCAAATCAAATGCTGGATTGTAGGAAGGAAACGCACAAACCAGACTTCAAACCAGCAGCACTTTCACATGCACAACTGATCCACATGATGTGAGTCTCTCCACACTAATCCTGATCATCCAGGATTTCAAAGAAGAGCCAAGACCACAGCAGCATGCCTTCACTTTTTTACCAACTTAAAATTGGAGACGTCACATGAATTCTTTTCTAAGGAAAAAGCCACATCATCACCAGGAAAAAGCTTCTACTTAGAATTCCTTTGTCACAATCTACTGCCCATAAGAGATGATAGTGCACTTATTACATTTATTCATTGTGACTTTGTCTTAAAATGAAGATCTATTTCTATGCAATCAATCCAAATGTATTAAGTTCCCAGTAAACATTTAGGGCATTGTAAATAGAAAGACGTCTATAGCTCTACGTTAATGGACCTCTTAATAAATGAGGATGAGAGTATGGCTTAGGTTTTGGAATTTGCATCTCCAACGATGTAATTTCTGTTTTTTTGCTCAAACATCTTATGAAGCGAAATAGTCACTCAGGGAAGTATAATGCATGCTGGGCTTCTTAACTCCACACAGAAGAATAGTGGTAAAGCCACCCACATTCGACCAGAAAGAACCACAATAGTAACTCTGTCTACAAGCTTCGTGCGGGAGCAAGAACAACCCATTCATTTCAGCTGTTTGGATCAATACTGTCTGTTCAGCCGAAAGGACTTGTGCCGAGTGCATCTAAACCCACAGTAGTAACAGTCACTTACTCTGTGAAAGCTGCCTTCTGAGGGCTGTGCCACACACTCAGGCGCAACACTACACTGCATAATAAAAGGCACATGGAATCCACAAGTGCAAGAATTATATATTTCAATGAAAAGTGAACACAAAAAAAACAAAACAGTTTTTCTTTATCTGTATGAAATAAAGAAAAGATGGCAAGACATGTTTTAAATCGTACCAGAGAATTTTATGGCCCAGTACATTCCTAGCACATAAAATACCACTACAAAAACAGAACAGTTGGAAGTGTTTTTGCCGCCTTGTGACAAAATAATGCACAGTTGCCATTGCATGATTAGTATCCATGCTCAGCGTCAAAGTCAGTTCTACGCGAGTGTGATCGATGCAATCATCCTGCAGATCACCCACTGCACTCAGCTGTTGTCTCACACGCCTGTTCCTCCTCACATCCCTGCTGTCTTCACTGCTTCTGAGAACCACCACAAACGCCCCTCTTCTGGGCCAAACAGTGTAGTTCACTGGAAATGACATCACCATCACCACACAAGTAAATGAACAAGCAGAAGCACAGAGAGAGCGTCAAAACAGAAGTGCTCTGTTAAAGTCATCCAGTGGAGACAACCAGGCACTTCCTGGTTCAGAGTTGTCAGTGTCTGATATAGCTTTATGGAACACTGAGGTCAACACAAACAAATTATGACTGACTATTGCAAACAACAAACATTCACGGAAGGATTTTATTTTTCTCTATTTAATCAGGACAGCCACACCAAGCTGCAGAATCACCAGGGAAAATGTATTGTACATGTTTCAGTGTACTTTACTAGGTATTTGAGGCCTACAAAGACATGGGGAGAACACGCAAACACAAACTCTACAAAAAAGGCCATTCTATAAGAAAAATTTAACCAAGGACCTTTGAGGCAGTGCTTACGCGCCACACATTTAATAGACTGGTTCTAGTTCTAGTGTAATAAGCATCTTAACAGGGAATTATAACTGAAAGTACAATATTAGGAATAAAATCATTACTAGCAAGTAAATCTTTGAAGGCCATTTAAATTGGGTAAATAATTCATGATCTAGGGGGCCACAGGGGGAGCTAAAACAAATAGTTACATTTGAACTATTGGTGAACAATCCCTGCGAGAGTTCTGCATTATTCTGTACACAGCTGAGAAGGCACACACTGCACAGTCATTATGAAATAAATGCAGACACAGGCTTTCTGGGAACACAAATTCTCACAAGCATAAAGCTATATATGAAACAATGTAAATGATGTTGTGTCAATGATTTGCAAAAATGTGGAGCCTGTGGTTTGTAGTGTGCTCCCTCTGCTACAGCCGGGGGGTTCCCCAGCGAAACCCACCTGCCCCCACCGCCAGCTCCTTCTGCTGCACTTTACAGTCGACATGTCTGACCCCACACTGTCATGAGACAGTGCCACCCCCTGCCCCTCTGCCTGACACAGCATTCAGTGGAAACAATATGAATATACCTGGCTTTAGCTTTGAAAAGAATATGAGTTTCTTTTTGGTGAACAATACCGAGCACCAGTCCACACAGTAGTGTTGTGGTGGTGGTGGTGAATGTAGTAGACATTGTGTGGTTGTTGTACAGGTGTGATGTATTTGGGACAGCTGGGGCCCTTGTGGTGGTGGGGCCTTCTTCTCTGAACAGAGTGAAACCAGGGAGTCACAGCTGTCATGTCCCAGCCAAGAAGGCTCCCTCAAAGTGTGTAAGCTCTGTCTCAATTCAGGATTAAAAGAACACATACACAAAATCTCAAATGTGATTGTGCAACCAGCAAGAGCAGACATTAAGAACAGACGCCCTACATTGCGGTGGGAGATATTGACAGAAATGAATATTTCTCTACTTTTATTTATTTTTTCTTGTAATTTTGCATGTGTTCCAAATAACTTTATTTTGAATTATTCCATTTATAAACACTGCTACCCTTTTTTGTTTGGAATATTCTTTTATATCAATGTTTTTTACCTTTTAAAAATGTAAAGTAAACAGATCCAGATCATGTTGAAAATTATGATACTAAAAGATAGTGGCACTGTCCTTGACTCTTCCTGACCATTATATGGTAAACTATATTGTTACATTTTTAAACCATTTAAACCGACTTGTCTTTGCCCTGGGTAAACCACAAGCTGCCCGTCAGAATACACTGCAGAACACACTGTAACTGTATAATCTATGGATCGGACAGCAATATGTCGTTATATGGACTTGGACTATATGGACTTGATATACATCGATTCAGAGGGTTTTCAAACCACATCCATCCATTATAGATTGTCGAGTTATACAGTTAATTGTCAGCTGATGAGAACATTAAGGCTAAAGCTGAAAATGTGAGGTATTCACGATATGAATGACATTGTACTATGAAATGCAATACATTTTGCTATTCAGAACAATAAACTACAAAAATAACCTGTTTTAAGGAATAAGGGTGTATTAGAATTGTTCTTGTGCAGACTGTATCAGATCCATTTTGTATTGCGACGTTACTGGCGATACCCAGCCTAATGGTATATCTTGGATAATGATGCACGGATACCGATTTTGCGCTCCGGTAAGGAAAGAGTTAAGCCTGCCGTCCTACCGCAGAAACAGGAAGAAAATAGTTTCAAATCGAGGCGCGCTTCTGCTATATTCTCACAGAGCAGGCTTTTAACTTTTAACAGTCATTATGTTAAGTCAAAAAGACCCAGAAATAGCCCCAAGAAAGACAAAGTTGCAGACATTAAAAGTGTACGAGTGGGCAACACTGACAAAAATGTATGTCTATTTTTTTTTTTCACAAAGCATCAGAAAAGTGCTACAATGTGCCTGTAAATGTCTTGGTTGAGGTTCAAGTGTCACACAAAATGTGAACGGACCCCAAAAATTAACCGCACAAAGGCAGAAATATCACATTGTTATATCGGTTCAATTTAATTTTTGATAGTTTTGATAAAGACATGATATGCAAAATTAGATTATTGAGCCTATCTCCAAAACAACAACACAATAATTTTATCAATAGATCTCAAACCAACTGTAAACGCAATGTATTTTCAGACAATATTTGACAGGTTTAGACACATTTACTCCCTATAACTTGGTGTGCGTGGTTGAAAAGGAGCAGAGGAAAATGCGCTGGAGGAACAATAGTGAACAATGCAATACTGTAACACAAACTACAAGAGACATCTGTGCATGAAATGAATTGATAAGGCAAATAAAGAGGAAATGGATAAATTAAACAGGAAATTGTGGCGTGCATAACTTATGTATTGTGTTGACCTTAGTGCTTGGGCGTCAGAAGCATTTTCCAAACACTTCTGACTCCAAGCATTCTTCACAGACCCCACATAACTTCCCTTTTAGTACAAATATGTATAAAACATATGGAGGGAGACTGACTGTTTCATAAAACTAGCTCTAAAACTTCCCTCTTGACTGAGCGTAAACACAAGAGTCTTCCGCATGTGCACCGTTCTTGGGGTTGGAGTGAAAATACAGACAAGCAAGACTATGGAGAGGAAACAACCACCTCTGTCCACCACTATCCCTCTAAGACACAAATGTGCATCCACAAATGTGCGTCCGAAGGGAATGCAGCGCCTTCACTTGCGTTGATGAGACGTGAGAAGAGGAATTAGACGAGTGAACGGGAGAACTTCATAACACTCGACGCATACAAGACCCACTCTGAGATAGTCATGTACTGCTCATGTTAGTTCATTTGTTTGTGAATTATACAAAGTTATGTTGTGTCTTGTAAACTGACATAATTAAGCCTCTTGTAAAGACATGTTTTAACACATTTCTGTTGGATTGACCCAAGGCTGTACAATTAATTGTATATTTACACAGTATGATTCTAACTCTATTCAATTACAAAAAAAAAAGTAGTAATCGAAAATATAACTCAAAAACTGGAGCAAAGGCATTTTTCTAAAAAAGGTAAAATGTATTCGAGAAGGAATGTCAGGATTATTAGGTTAATCGATAATCGTGATTATTTAGGTCATAGTATAATCGTAAAGACAAAAAAAAAATGCATTTTTAGAAGAGACATTAAGTTGTTTTTAATTCAATTTGTAAAAAGACAAAAACATTTTGAACTAAATTAGGTCTTTTTAAGTTCAATAAAAAGAGAGAAAAAGTAAGCCTTTTCTGCGCCCCATTTCTTCAAAAAAGTAAACCTAAATGTAAAATGCCTTTTTAAATCTTGCCGTTTATGTCAAATAAGCGGTCACATATTGAGGACTGGTAATGTGGTAAAAAAGCAAGGAGGAGAACATTTTGGATTCTATTGTTGTTTTGGTCATGATGTTAAATTGCAATGTTTTGTCTCACAATAATCAATGTCACACTAAAATTTGAACATCCCTAATATCGAGATATTCATTTCTGTCAATAGAGCCACCTTAGTGCACAGTCCACAAGAATAATAAATACAAAAACAAATATAACAACGATGAAATACGTGCGCTACAAAGCCAATAGCAGTGCAATGATGCGGGTGATGTTTGCGAGCGGCTCACACAAACACAATACACAGATCAGTGAATAACAGTCGACGCAGCATGTTATCATAAAGGACTGAAAATCCATTTAACCGTGTGCATGAGCAGTTGCGTTTAACCACATAACAAATGCCAAAGTTTTTGAGGGGAAGTTGTGTAGTCATTACGCGCGAGTCACAACAACACCACCTCAGTATAATACTAATAAAGCAGAAACTAATTTCATCACATTAGAAAAAAGGTACAGTCAAAAAGGCACCAGTTTGGCTGCAGCAGTGTAGAGGCAAATACCTAAAGCCATTCTGATCAGACAGTGACACCCCTCCATTCTTCAGTTGTGTGTTGTCCCAAAATTTATAGTGCACATGACAGATCAGACTACACATTTCACGAAAAAAAAAGTGGTGAACATGATTATATTCAAGACTTTACTAAAACTGCCTAATTTCCCCCTGTTCGATGATTTTGGTGAAGTTTATCATTGCACTTCCTGGTTGGACATGAGCAGCAGATGTGACACATAGTGGTGATTCCACAACTGTTACCTAGCAACCATACCGTAAGCAAGGGCCAAAATCCATATAAATGACACAATAATTCTGATACACATGACACATATTTTCTTAAATGATTGTTCAAACTTCCAGAAAAATGTGTCAGTTGCCTGTAAATTGTCTCTGCATTTTTGATTGATTGTCCTGTTTTTGATGGGATGCTTTTTCAGAACTCAGCTCTACTTCCTGTGATTACCAACTTCTACTTTGCAATTTTTCTTCACAAACTGCAACTGACCAAGACCTGGTCAGTTGGTTCAAGTTAAAAGGGACAAAATCGAACTTTTAATAGGTAAATTCTGCTTTAAAAAAAGGTAAATTCAGAACAATTGTGTAATTTTGCCCTTACAGTGGAGATAAGTGTCCATGTCAATTCAATTTTCAATTCAATTAATTTTTGTAACGCCCAAAATCACAACACAATGTCCTATACAAGCACAGTGGGTAACATTTTAACAAACTTTTAGTATATTATATTAAATTAGTCAAGCTAATAAGTCATTCTTTGAAACATTCTTTTTTTTTATTTTTATTTTTTTTAGAAAATGTCTTTTGAATTAACAGCATGTCTTAACCAGCGAGTGGTTATTTGCAATTATAGTGAGTTAGTGTACCAGTGCCCCAGTGCCTGCAGGCTTCAGGAGACCTTTCATGTATTCTCAATATTCTAATAATCCCCCTCTATTGGCATAGCTCTTTGGATTGGATGGATTTAATGTAGGTCAGAGCGTAGTGATGGGCATCAGAACAGCTCACAGTTAATAAGTGCACCACATACAATCGTGTTTATTAGGCCTGTCCGGTGCATCTATGGTGTGCCCCGAGGTCTGGGTCATTCAATTGTCCCGTTACAACAGATACCACAATGTTGAAGAGTTCGCTCACTCTCACGCACAAAGCAGGCAAACGTGGGGGGTGGTCCCTTTAGAAGTGCTCGGTGAAAAAGGACTGTTATGGTGTTCTTATTAAAGATATTCTTAAAATACATAAATGCTAAACTAGGGCTGGGGTTTACCAAGAACCTCACAATATGTATTAGAGTTCAGATTAGCCGGATCCTGCCTGAACCCAACCCAGACCTGACTGTTTCACTATATGTCTGGGTATATTATGGGTTTATTTGTAGTTTTACATGGCAATAAGATGATCTTTATTTGTCCCCATTGTGGGACAAATAAAGATCATGTGTTGCAACATAGATTAGGCACAGAAACACAGATTAAGTGTGGTAGTGTACGATAGTACTATAGCAGAGGTTTGTGGTACCAGAGACGCTTGTCCCACAACCACTGACCAACGCGCTCTAGCTCCTTTGGCTGTTTGAGGGTATCTGGCTTCATCTCGTCTAAGGGTAATTATGTGCATCATACACATCATTACCCTTACATTGAGCGGACATTTAGTCCGCACCAAATCAAACTGGTCCTCTTTCACACCCGCTCAAACGAACCACACTTACAGGTGTTCAGAACTCCAGTTCAATTGAACCGAACCAAATAGAGTAGGTGTGAAAGTACCCTTAAACTGTATTTCAATGCTAAGGAAAATACTCAATTCTCAATACCAAGTTGAGAATGGTATATTTAGCTCATGGTTTTACAATAGACTGGCATTTTCAAAGCAAAATGATAATGTGTACTAGTTCTGCTAAAGCTTAGATGATTCTAAAACTGTTCTGGAAAGATTGATTTGGTTTATGATTTTTTTTTTGGATTGACACTTGTTCTAATGATTACCATCCGACGTAATCATTCTTCCAGTTGTATTAGTTAACATAGTGCTGCAGACCTCAAGAGAAAATACACAGACTAGAAAGTCATTTTCAGGCCACCCAGGGAATTGGTGCAATGTTGACTTGTTGGTGCACATGAACATTGGACATTTTACACAAATCTGTGGCTAAAAGACACAAAAGTGGGCGCAGTAAGCTGAATAGGAGGAACACATGAGAGCAGCACCACTCTGCACCACAGACCAGAACATGACCCACCAACAGAGCAGGAAAGTTTGAAAATGGGTTTGGCTCCAAAACTCCACTGTGTATTCCGTAAAAGTTTAAGGGGTCTGTAAAGCACACTAAATTAGTTTTTATTTTGCTGACTAACAAATAGCAAATCCAATGTCCGTAATGTCCTAAACATCAGAACACAATTGATTTTTAAATAACCCAACTCTAAGGCAGCGTGTTGGTTTATAATGAATTAACACAGCTACTGCATGACCCTTTTGAAGGCGCCGTCTCACCGCTCCTGTTCACTTGAGCATCACTATTAAACAATAACGCTATAAATGTCATACCATACCATACCATACCATAACATACCATAACATACCAGGGCTGAGCAGGGCAGTATGTAACAGTTTGTGAGGTGCTAAACAGACCGGAGAGTTGTTAGATGAAGACAGATGTTTGTGAAGAGGATGAGACAAACATAATAAAGCACTAGAGAGATGTTGCACTGAGCCACAGGAGAAGCCATCAATCTGAACAACACAAAGACCTACACAGCAGCAAAACTGTGAAGTAAAGGGCCTTAAGTAGATGAGTGGTGCCCCTCTCCTCGTGGTGCGTACTACACAAAGCTCATGTTGTCTGAGCAGAAGGCTGCTTGTTAGCCTCTTGACACTTTGTGCATAACCACTTCACTGTATGCGACTTGACCAGCAGCTGCCAAATCAAACATGAGACAAAAACTTTTGGTTCCTATATATGCAATCACACAATTACAAGTCTTCCACATCTAATAACAAAAGAATCCTGCTCAAATGCACAAAGGCCTGACCTTCACAGTTTAAATCTTAAACAAGACAGTTATCTGGATTATAGAAGCACTAAAGCCTGAACAAGCTCAAAAGTATCTGACAATACCACAATCAAAACCAACAAGGCAGAAAATGAAAGCACATTATTTCAATAAAACACAACTTCACACAAATCTGATTTTAACATGTCACAGATTAATTGTTATTTATTGTTCAAGTAACTCTGGAACAGCATTGTATGAATATAAGGTTAATACATAATGTCTCATGGAGACATCATACCACAGCCAGAATAGTACAGACGATTAGGCAAATCAATTCATGCGATTGTCCTAATCTTCTCCTCTATTCGTGGTAGGGTTAACTCTCAAACCAATTTCCGGGAACAGATACCTGATTCAGTACTTTTTCTGTGCTGCAGGCATCCAAATGAATACCAGCACAGCCTTTTAATTGACCTTTTATCATCATAAACCATCTGTCTCACCTATGTGCCACAGGTGCTTATACTGGCTATCTTATA